>JARYHS010011408.1:259548338-259589005 GCA_031002005.1 Vandiemenella viatica | reverse complement strand
GAATAGTATTCGTCAAACTGTGTGCAATTATTTTGACAAAAAACAATGTCCAAATCGAGATTTCACACCAAGATGTATCATGATTAATGATGCATTAGTGTTAATCGAAGATTTATGTGTTTTAATTTCAGATTTGCCACTTAATCATTAGGTATGCCATCACCTGTCGACCGACAATTATTGCGAATAAGCCATTACTGACAGCAGAACAAAAAATATTTATAATCGGATTATGCTGACTGTTGATACTGAACAAGGGCGGTTTTTTTTCCTTGGACGCGCCACGTGAACCGGTAAGGCATTTGTAATATCGCTGATCCTTTGCGAAGGTGCGGTAGCAACAGAAAATTGCATTGGCAATTGCATCGTCAGGCATTGCTGCCACTTTGTTACACGGTGGGTGAACCGCACTTTCAGCATGTAAGGATCATTCTCATAATTATGTTCGTTCGTGTCTGAAACATTTTCAATAACAGCATTTCATTTTTAACAGATGTTTGTTTTCTAACAGTTAATGAGAGTTCACTGCCACAGGCAGTATTGTGACTTCCAAGAAAATTTCTCCTTGCCACGTTTTGAAGTTTGACAAAACAAAAAAGATAATTTAATTATCCTTCGTTGAAAGAGCCCTGTGGAGAGCTCAGAAACACGAGCATGAAAACTGTGATGTTTAGAAATACAAAAAACCTGCCTATTCGTAGTTAGCTTGGGAAAACTCATGTCTGATTTGCGACTGGCATCTGTAATTACATTCCTACCCACCTGTTTGTGTAGAATTTTTAGCTTAGAGGATGCCAGAGTTGATCGTGGTATTGGTACATTTTGCTCCTCATAACGCATTGCCGATTAATTTTTTTTTTTTTTTGTGTATATATCAACTTTTTTATAGCATTAAATTTCTTTAAGAATTCACAGTGAACCATAAGCTAAAATAAAGTTCTAAATTTTAATGTAGACGTTTTGTGTAATCTGAGCATCATTGTCTGATACAGAATATCTCAGCTGTCCATCCCAAATTATAAATTAAGCTCTCATTTCTGCAGATGTAAATTGGAGAAAGGGGGAGTTGCCATGTTTGTTAAAAATAATATTGAATGCAGTAGTGTTAGTTGTAAGTTATTGTATAGAACAACACTTTGAATGTTGTGTTACTAAACTAGAATATGATAAGGAAGAGCTGATAGTGATAGCAATTTACAGGGCCCCCTCAGGTAATTTCAGACTGTTTTATCTCATTTAGAGTCTTTGCTACTAGTTTTACAAATAGCAAACAAATAGTATTATGTGGAGATTTCAATGTTGACTTTCTGAATCACAGCAATGATTAGATTAGATATGGGACGCCTTGATGTTGTCTTTTAACTTAACAGCACTTGTAAATTGTCCTACGAGAATACAAAATAATAGCAGGACTGCAATTGATAATTTTTTTATGGATATTTCTCAGTGCAGTAATTACAGCATACATCCAGTAATAAATGGTATCTCAGATCATGATGCCCAGCTATTAGTATCGAGTCCAGGAAAACTGTTAAACAGATAAAGAAAAGCTGGGTTTATAGAAGAAATATTAGTGAAAATAATATAAAACACTTCATAGATACCTTAAACATGAAAACTGGTTAGAAGTATATAATGCACAGGGTGTTAATAGCGAAATTTGATTCCTTTCTGAATATATTTCTAACACTTTTTGAAGGTAGTTTCAAAAAAAGGAAAATTCTCAACACTCCAAACAATGAACTGAGCATGGGATGGATAACAAATGGTATTAGAATCTCTAGTAAAACAAAGAGGGACCTTTATTTAAAATGAGAGAATCGGATAGCTATGCGCTGAAAGTTCACTATAAACTTTATTCTAAAATACTAAGAAATGTAATAAGGAAGGCCAAGAACAGGTACATATCGGCGAAAATAGAAAATTCAGACAATAAAATGAGAACAATATGGAATATAATAAAGACTGAAACAGGAAAACTGTAAATCACTCTAAAGACATAAAAATAGAACAAAATGGATAGTGTATAGCGAAGTAGGGGAAGTTTGCGAAATATTTAACAAACATTTTACGTCAGTAGTAGATAAATTAGGCATAGAAAAGCAATTTCCACATAGTGCTCTAAGGCTTCTTGAGACTGCTTTCCCAAATAGGCTTTGTGGAGATGAATTGCCACCAGTAACAGTCTCAGAAATAAATAAACTCATTAGACAATTAAAACCTAAAAATTCTTCCAGCTATGACAATATTTCAAGTAAATTACTGAAAAGATGTTCAGATTGTATCAGTCATGTACTTGCTCACATTTGTAATGAATCCTTAATACAAGGTGTTTTTCCCGATAGACTAAAATATGCTGTTGTAAAACCATTATTTAAAAAAGGAGAAGTAACATGTGTAGACAACTATCGTCCCATTTCATTACTTTCAACATTCTCAAAGGTTTTTGAAAAAGTCATGTATAGAAGAGTAATAAAACATGTTACACATTATAATATCCTAACTAATTCACAATTTGGGTTCAAAAAAGGATCATCCATAGAAATGGCTATATACTTCATTTTAAATAACACATTTGAGGAACTGAATAATAAAATGAATCCTTACATAACAAACCATACGCAATGTGTAAACATCAAAAAGAAAAGTGGAATGGCTTGCAGTGTTGCAAAAGAGTTCAATTATAAATTGGGATGAGTGTACTATGGCTCATAAACATTCACTCGATGCATTTCATAGAACTGTGCAAGATTTGAAAGGTAACGATAAACTTTTCGGTGGTACTGTCCTACTACTGTCTGGTGGCTTCCGACAGACATTACCAGTGATTCCTCGCTCTACGTTTGCCGATGAGATTAACGCATGTTTAAAACAATCGTTTTTATGGCGGAATGTCGAAACACTTTGATTGACCATGAACATGCCGTAGTGTTGTAAAAAAACAGTTTTTTTTCTGACGTGAAAAAAAACATGAAAAAAACTGTAAAAAAAAATCCATGTTTTTTTCTGGGACATGTTTTTTTTCATAACTATTAAATTTCAAATTTTTAAGGCAATTATCGTTTAATATGACTGTTTTAGAGTTTACTAAGTACTCATCTTACTTTTAAATCTACTATATTTTTCTGATTCAGAAGAAAAAAAAATACAAAAATATTGGTAACATTAACTGAAGTTTTCTTTTACGAATGGGGACTTCCCGAAAAAAAAGGCTAGGTTGCGTGAGAAGGAATCCTCGTTCCCCATTGTTTGGATTGATACTCGCTATTTGAACTAGTGCTGCCAGGCCCTACAAATTTATCTGTAGACTGTAATGAATTAAAAGGTACAGTGCCATTAGGCACTAAGTGATCCCACGGTGTGTGTGAATATTGCCGATGCGTCGTGTCAACGAACAGAAACGTGACGGAACTAAAGCGTCCAGATTTACACGCACCTGGGGGGGTGCTGACAACGTCCTTCTCAACGTGGACATAAAGCGGATTTATAACCCCCATAAATAACTGAGACCCGCTTTCTATTTTCGCACGTTTCGGAAAGTTCCCGCCGAAAAACTGGCGCAGGACTAGCAAAAATAAACCTTAGTGACGTTTCCTAGTAAATGAGTGCTTTATGAGAGTAGGGGAAGACGATCCAGCCAATAGAGAAGCCGCCTCAATTTATTGCCGTGTTGGTGTTTTTTCTTGTCTGTTCTGGGGCCAATGTGACGCTGTTCCTTTGGCGCGGATTGCGGTGATTCGCCAAGAGCCGGACCCGACATCGCATTACGACAAGTACAGAGTCTTGCTCGGAGGAGAAGGACGGACGACGAGACATTCTGGTGCAGATCTTCATCTAGTACGGCCGAAGTGATTTTCGCGGAGTACGAGTCGGCAGCTGGGGACGCTGCCATCACGCGGTGCGTTCGAGGAAGCTGAAAGACCGCATGTGGCGCTGGTCTTACCTGGTCGCTGACCTGGGCTGTGAACAATGGTAAAAGCTACGGCCCGGACGGAAGCTCATGCAATCGTTCCACCCAGTAATGACCCTGAGATTTTGCAATGACCCTGAGATTTTGCTCTAACTGTTTGACATTCAATGATATGTAATTGTTAACCTCAGAATAAAAACAAACTTCGTGTTTGCCTAATTTCACAATAATAAATTGTACACCCAATTTTCAATTTTCCTATTCATTATAATAATATTTCATGTGATTAGCTGAAGATTAAGTATGATTTTTGATATTCCAAATTGATAATTTTGCTAATGATAAAACAGTATGACCCAAAAGTAAACGTCCCCAAGGTAGACGTTACAACATGGCACCCTAAACGTGGAGCTATCGAAATATGAATGATTGCAAGAGTTTCTATGAAGCATTGATATTAAATAAATGGTGAAATTTTATTTCAGTGGAAACCAGATGATTTTATGTTATATGTGATATGTTAATGCTATGCCATTGAATTATTTTATTTTAGTCCTGCAACGGAGATGGATGCAGTTTGAAAATCATACTATATGATGTATTGTGTTGATACATGTTCAAATCGACGTTGAAAAATGATTTTGTTTATCAATGGTGGAAATATGATGTGACGATTGTCTTTCATTTGATATGTTGTTGTGTTGTTGAAATATGATTTTGGTTTTCTTTCGATTGTGATGTGGTTTTGTCGAATTTTGGTAGTGAATGGTAATGGATCTGTTGAGACGATTTCTCGAGACTGGTGTGTAATGGTAAGATTGTTTCGTAGATTCAGCGTTGAAAAATGGCATGTTTGATTTTTGAATGTCTTCTGTGGCAGGTGTTTATTTTTCTAAATTTTGTGTAATGAGCCATTCAAGTTTTTGTTTTACGTGTGTTGGTGATCCTAGTAACTTGTCAAATGTGTTCGTTCGTCTTGTTTGTTATTTGTGGGATAATCCGTCGTGAGATATCGGGAATCAAAATATTATTGTTGTCGATCAGATTTAATGGGACGTTGATCTAAAAATTATCTTCCTTTTGAAGTTAAATAAACTCAGTCGGAACTTTGTCACTTTTGAGTCATTCTGCAACCTTTGAAAAAAAAATGGAGCGTTTTGTTTGTTTGTTTCTCGCACTTTTATTTATTTCCGGCATTCCAGATGATATACCCGTGAGACCGTATCGCATTTTGGTTGTAGGTATCATGACTGTTATCGGGTATATATACAAAAAAGGATTAAGTCTGAGTGTTGATTGCACAGCTTCGCACTTTATGCTAAAATTTAATTATGGGCTTGAAATTCCAAAATCGGTTGAAAATCAAACTGAAGCTATCTCAGTACATGGATCCAATGGTAATTGTGCAATCATGGCAAATAACAGAGTGGAATATTTGGAATTGCGAAACGATAGCACAGTGACGCTACCGAGTCAGTCAGACAATATAGACGCGGATGTTCCGGAATGTGACATTAAGCACAATAAACACCAACAGAACGTTGATAGTGATCAGTTCCTGCAAGAATCAGTACTTGTAATATTAAAAAAGGTATTAACAGAACAAATAGAACAGATTCACTCTAAAATTGGCGCTCAACAAGCTCAAATTCGCGAACAAAACACACAGATTCACAAAAATTTTAAAGCACTAAGTGGTCAGTTAGAAACCCAGTTTGATAGTTTTTGTACAGAAACTAACAATAAATTTGAAGACTTTCGAACAAACATACAACAAGAAATGTCTGTAGTTCAGTGCACATCGAATCAACTGATTACAAGATGTGATAAACTGGAAGAAGATAATTCAAAACACGAAACACGTATTTTACACACTGAACAGGTAGTTTCAGAGTTGCTGACTAGCACGGATCAAAAATTTTCAACAGTCAATGAAAGAATGAGGGATTTTGATAGATCACTAAATTTATTACTAGAGCTATACAAAGAATCGCATCAAGTTCAGAAGACTTTTCGGGCTGACATTATCGAAAAATATAAGGAAATTGAAGCGAAAGTCGATGAGAGAAGGGTATCAATTGGTTCTGAAGCAATAACATACAATCAAGAGGAATTGGCACTGCCAAAATTCGAAGTTCGACGGAAAATTAATCCACGGAGATTTATAAATGATTTAGAGTACTATTTTGATCTAAAGAATACCCCGGAAGCTCTAAAGACACATGTAGCCAGATTAGCTCTTGGTCCAGAGGAGAAAGACTGGAGTACAGTGTTCTGCCCACCAGAGTTTACGTACCCACAATTTAAAAGTGTATTTTTAAGTACATTCTGGTCGAAAGACGAACAAATACAAACCCGAAGACGGATATGCCGGGGCCAATTTGATGCAAGCAAAGGTAATTCAATGTTTGGATATGCAATGAGATTATCAGTATTGTCAGGATATTTAGATGAGCCTATGAGTGACATGGAACTAAATGCCGCGCTCATTACGCATTTCCCTCCAGAAATGCAATTAAATTTGAACCCAGCCGTGATCACCACGCGAAAACAATTTTTGGACACATTAAGATACTTCGATCAGATGAAAAAAAGCCAATACCACGATGGTCTCGCAAGGGCTGATCGAAATCCTTATAGTCAAAACCGACACTTGAAACATAAACAAGGTCAAAGAAGAGATTTTAACAGGCAGTGGTATCCGAAGGAGAATAACCAGCGTCGGTACCAAAATAAACACATACATGAAAAACAATCAGACCGAAACGCCATGGTAAATTCGATTGCAGAGAACACAAAGGCAGGCTCATTCCAGAATCAGGAATATACTATCGACATGCCATGCCTGCAGTAAGATTGAAATAGGGAATTTTTCGTGAAGATTTAAGGAATATGCCTGAGGAGGTAGTAAATTAGATAAAAATAGTATTGTTTTTGTAGTTTGTGTAGTTTTGTTGCAAGTATACTCATTAGTTTTACAGAAGACAAACAGTATTAACGGGCGTAATTGAAAGCGAGTTAATTATGCCTCTACAGCATTGAACGAAGGGACAAGAGATTTGTAAATTATTGATGCCTGAGCTACGAGAGTTTGCTGGACTCGTTTGGAGAAAGTTTAACAGAGGGTAGCGGAATTCTAGAATGCTACCTGCGTCCAGGGGCGGTATTGTATTTCACTGGACGAGCAACCCTCGGTCAAAGAGACGTGCTTTGATGAATGGAACCTGTCCACCCTCAAAAGATGGTAGCAACGATTTGCTATTTGTATTGGTACATGTGTTTCGGGCGAGAAACCATTTTGTACAGTAAAATTCTTGTTCTACTTAAGACTAAAGAAGAATTGCCGTCATAATTACGGTAACCCAACAGTGAACGTTGTGGATTACTGTGAAAAAAATACTGTAAAACTAGATAAATATTCGTTGCTTTGAAAAATAAGAAAATGAGTGGTTGCATCAAAGAAAATATACTTTATACATCATTAAAAGGGGGAGACCCACGAATAATCACTTCGTCAAAGTCATAGAAGTAAATATGCGGAAAAGTGTGTAAATAATCCGTTATCTGTGGGATATGGTAAAAGAAGAAAAGTAATTTGGTCCGATAGACAAATTCAAGATTTTAGAAGAAAATGAGAAGATTATAATATGAGGTGATTAACGATCGCTATGTGAAGTCGGATGAGAGTAAAAGCTAACAATTAGACACTGTGACGATTAATGGAATTAAATTAATATAAAATGACTTTGCGGATTCATAGAATGAAAAGTTGGATTTTGTTGGGTTGTTACAAATCAAGAAATGATTAAAATAAAGATAATAGGAGAGCATCAATTTATATGTTATTGTCTAGACCTGTGAAGAAATAAAATGGAAAATTTGAAGAAGTACTTACGTGGTGAATCATTAAAAAAGGGATGATGAATTAAAAGATGTTTCACGGAAAAAGAAAAATGCGGTTCTGAGTTGTCCTAGGAACTCAAAAAAAGAAGGGAACGCGCGAAGAAAGCCGTGTTAGATGCAATTGTTGAGAAATTCTCAAAGAAAAACGAAGGGTTCATGATTTCAGGAAGAAATCGATAGTTTACCACGATTTAACGATTATAAAACGTACCAGGTCATGAAAGAAATGGAGATGCTTTTTAATATGAACACCCACATTCCCTTAGAAGAGGAGATAAATTGTATGAATTTACACAAACTGGAAAGATAAGTGTCGGTTAGCACGTAAAATGCGCGCTGGTCTATGAAGAAATGAAAAGATAAAGATTAATGTAGAATGGAAGAGCAATTTCATAACGTCGATGACGATTGTTCATCGGACAATACCAAAATAAAGCACGTGAAAAGTAATGGATTACTAAAGAAAAATAGAAATGTTCCTTTTCCCTAAGCAGCCTAAAGTTCTGTCTGAGGTAGAAAATGATGTCCCGAGATAATCTGTTATCGAAATGAAGAATTAAGCTAACGAATTAGTAAATGTTTAAGTCATTTGTTTATAATTAAGACCTTAGTTCATAAATGCAATATAAGTAAATTATATTTAGTTTGACGGAATGTAGCCGAAACTGAACTGTAAGCGGGTGTGAAGTAACAGTTAGCTCAACACACAATAGGCAGCTGGGTATTCTGTTGTGAGACCGAGTCTTATACCTGCCCCTTTGAAAGGGAAAGCGTTCGCGGAATCGCAGTGGGGTTTGTTTACTCGAGTCAGCTGGCCTGTCAAATATGACCAGAGACGCTGTTAATGCCTCTGATGTTATGGAAAACATTCAATAAAATCTGTATTTATATATAAATAAATGGAAAAAGATACCAGTCTGGGAAATTATTTCAACAGAGGTTGTTAAAAAAGGAGGCTGTAATAAAATTTTGTAATTAATTACAAGCATTAGGATTTAAAATGCTAGTATTTAAAATGCTAGTTCATGTCATGTATTGATTTGACAAATATAACTGTTAGGATACTTTTGTGATGAAAAAGTGAATTAATAAGTAATTATAAGAATAATTGTTAAAAAAATTATAGATAATAAATAATTTTGCATATTATAATAATAAAATGATGTAATTTTATTTTAATTGAATATTTTTTTGAAAAAAAGGGCAATCTAAGAAAGATTTAAATTAGTTGTATAGAGAATGATATATGTCACATGCTACTCATAAGATATGTAATATGTAGTTATAAGACATGCTGGATTGTCTCGCGAGTTCACTGAGGAATCAAGTAGGGCACAAGAGTAATTCGTGAAGTACAAAGCTATCACATGTTGTATTAAAATAGAGAACTGAAGATGGGTATATCTTAAGAAGTTTGGTAATGTAACTATTAACAAAGATCACAAACAGTTAGAGAATATTAGAACGAACTAATCTCACTCACAAGGAACATTAACCCAATGACCAGAAATAAGTGAAGTTATAGTGAAAAACTGAATTGAAAATTATCCCATAGAATAATTTTCAATTGTACGGGTGATGGGGTAGTTGTAATGAATTAAAAGGTACAGTGCCATTAGGCACTAAGTGATCCCACGGTGTGTGTGAATATTGCCGATGCGTCGTGTCAACGAACAGAAACGTGACGGAACTAAAGCGTCCAGATTTACACGCACCTTGGGGGGTGCTGACAACGTCCTTCTCAACGTGGACATAAAGCGGATTTATAACCCCCATAAATAACTGAGACCCGCTTTCTATTTTCGCACGTTTCGGAAAGTTCCCGCCGAAAAACTGGCGCGGACTAGCAAAAATAAACCTTAGTGACGTTTCCTAGTAAATGAGTGCTTTATGAGAGTAGGGGAAGACGATCCAGCCAATAGAGAAGCCGCCTCAATTTATTGCCGTGTTGGTGTTTTTTCTTGTCTGTTCTGGGGCCAATGTGACGCTGTTCCTTTGGCGCGGATTGCGGTGATTCGCCAAGAGCCGGACCCGACATCGCATTACGACAAGTACAGAGTCTTGCTCGGAGGAGAAGGACGGACGACGAGACATTCTGGTGCAGATCTTCATCTAGTACGGCCGAAGTGATTTTCGCGGAGTACGAGTCGGCAGCTGGGGACGCTGCCATCACGCGGTGCGTTCGAGGAAGCTGAAAGACCGCATGTGGCGCTGGTCTTACCTGGTCGCTGACCTGGGCTGTGAACAATGGTAAAAGCTACGGCCCGGACGGAAGCTCATGCAATCGTTCCACCCAGTAATGACCCTGAGATTTTGCAATGACCCTGAGATTTTGCTCTAACTGTTTGACATTCAATGATATGTAATTGTTAACCTCAGAATAAAAACAAACTTCGTGTTTGCCTAATTTCACAATAATAAATTGTACACCCAATTTTCAATTTTCCTATTCATTATAATAATATTTCATGTGATTAGCTGAAGATTAAGTATGATTTTTGATATTCCAAATTGATAATTTTGCTAATGATAAAACAGTATGACCCAAAAGTAAACGTCCCCAAGGTAGACGTTACAAGACCTACGAATCTTTTCAAAAAAATTAGGAAATTTAACTACGGTTTTTTTGCTTCTTTTTATTACCTACTTGTTGTGCTTTCCTTATATTCGTATACTTGTTAAACTCGCAGCGTATAGTGATATTAAGTCATTGTCAGTAAATATGAATAATTTCCTTGCAACCGTTGGCGTAAACCAACGATTGAAAACAAATAAAGCTCCTATTTTGTATGATAATAGATTTAAATTCAAACTTAAAAGACCGTAATACAGAACTATCGGCGCAGACTTCATTCACAGTGTGTACTTTGCTCACAATTTAAAATTGCAATCTCAAAAGCTTTTGCATGCAATACAACCAGTAAAAGAAAATGTAACTATTTCTGAAGTTATGGATCTAGAGGGGACAGAAGAAGAAACAGAAAATTCCGACTCCAACTGAACTAGTGTTGGTAGTACTGATACGAGTGAATGTGGTACCGACATAGAGGATGAATAAAAAGTTATGTTACCTATATAGATACATTTATGAATCATTATGTAAGATATTATATGATTTAGTAAGGTTTAAAACACACATGTAAAATGTAAGTTCCATAAATAAAACTATAATTTATCAAATATATTTTTTCTGAAAAAAAAACCAAATTTAGAAAAAAAACATGGGTGCTAGGTTTTTTTTCATGTTTTTTTTCACAAGTCTGAAAAAAAACATTTTGTTTTTTTTTTCAGTTTGCAACACTAAACATGCGAGTACAGTTGCAAAATGATCCATCGGCACAAGTATTTTGTAAACAATTGCTGGATATTGGAAAAGGGAAATAAAACTGCATCGAAATACACAATACATCAAATTGCCAGACAAATTCTGCACTGTTGTTCACTCAAAAATGAACTAACTCAGCGTGTGTTTCTGGATATATCAAATAATTACTTAGATCATAATTGAATCACTAATCGTGCTATTTTGGCAGCAAAAAATGTTGATGTCAACGAAATTAACTTCCAGATACAACAGTTGTTGCCAGGTGATCTGATGTCTTTTAAATCAATAGATACTATTGTAGATGAAAATGAAGCCGTAAATTTTCCAAATGAGTTTTTAAACTCTTTGGATATAACAGGAATGCTGTCACACAATCTCCGGTTAAAGATTGGTTCACCGATTATTCTTCTTCGTAATTTGAATCCACCTAGATTATGCAACGGCACACGTTTGGTGATCAAAAGGATCACCGGAAATGTTCTTAAAGCAACTATTTTGACTGGAATGTTTAAAGGAGAAATCGTCCTGTTGCCACGTATTCCAATGATACAGTCAGAATATCCAATACCATTTAAAAGGCTTCAATTTCTGATTCGTTTGACTTTCGCTAAGACAATAAATAAGTCTCAACGCCAAACAATGTCCGTTTGCGGCTTGGCTTTGTAAAATACGTGTTTCTCCCATGGGCAACTATATGTCGCCTGCTCACGTGTAGGGAAACCATTAAATCTATTTGTATTAGTAAAAGACAGGCTAACTAAAAATATGGTGCACCAATTAGCGCTTAGATAAATTAAAATTATAAATTTTAATAATTTAAAATAATGAAAATAATTGTTAAAAATGTGTAAAAATCAACTTAATAGGCCTCATTTATAAAACTGAAATTTCAGTTTATATAAATAAATAAAAAATTATTTATTTTATAAATATATATTTTATATAATTTCAATTAAGTAATTTGTAATGAAATGTAAATTAAAAAATTTTTATGATCGTTTGTCCTTAATTTCAACTCTCCGTAACTCTTTACCAATTATAGTTGAATTTCCAAATCGACCACAATGTTTTTGTCTTTATTAGTGAATATTAATTTGACTACTTGTGGAAGTTAAGAATAACATTAATCCAACGTACTATAATTATTAAGTCACAGCAACGCGTGACCGGGTCAGCTAGTCTAGTTATAAAAGCTTTCTGAATTATTGGTGGCCAGTATCAAGGTCGTATATCTAAGCAGGATGTCGAAAGCAGTAGTAAATCAAGATAAATTTCAACGAAAACTAAGAAAAGACAAAAGTATCTAAGAGTGCGATCGTTGCGAAAAGAGAGTAAATGAAAAGGTATGTAAAATGACACTTTGTTCAAGCAAACCATCTATAGCTCTGCAAAAATTGCGTACAGGTATGATTACTATTACCAGTAACTTCACGAGGAAGCAAAGATCACAAACTCATCAAAGAAACATAAAGGAGGCTTGTCCAATATCCATAATTCTTCGTAGCAGTAAGATGTTGCTGACAATCACACTGAAACGCTTTTCTCTGATAATGGGAATGGAGTTCGTTAATGAACGTAAGAAACAAAGATAAAGTTACTTATTTACGTCAGGTCACAGAGTTGCTCATGAAATCGGATGGAATACTATATATGCATCATCGATTGCAGGAAAACATAAGATTTTATGGACCTACAAAATCTGGATTCCAAAACGTCAACAATGACTCACTAAATATTTTTCTAGGATTCAAGATCTCGCATTCAGTATATTATTAAGAAGTTCAGAATCAATTACAATCTGAAAAGGTGTAAGAGGGGTTTCCATTTAATGAAAAGTCTCATTTCATTTGAACGAAGAATTTATGCTGAGATCTTCAAGGCTCAATTAGCAAGAATTTTTGCTATATGAGTGATCTTTTAGAAGAAAATATTTTATTGATTAACTTAATATTAGAAAAAAGATAAGTAAATGCAGATCTGTAGATAAATATGTATTAAAAAACAAAGATAATTACAACAACCATTAAGGTAACAAAGGACTTCTTGGCTGAAAGCGTTTGATTGGACTTTGTGGAATCGTCCAAAATATCAACGTTAACTCATAAAACCTATTTATAGAAACCAAGCTTTCACAATCCGGATCAGCAATCTTTCTTTGTTATATTCCATTCAAAATGACATGGAATCTTTGCCAGTGATGAGGAAAATGAAAAACAGAAAGATTAGCAAAATTCTGAAGAGTAACCACTATCATAGGACACTAAGTGATAATGACCACAATCACTTTCTCATCAGTAACGAATTATTTACTTTGGTACGCGTACGGCATTAAACATATATAAAACAATTTCATCAGTGTTATCTATTAACATTTAACTAAGCAACTAAACCTGTTAGTCGCTTCAGAAATGACATAACACCTACCGTGATTCCCTACCACTCCCCCTCATTCGGTTGTTTTACCCACAATTTCTTTTTTTTTTTTTTTTAATAAAACCGAGCTACAGTAACAAGTATTAACAATTGTTTGCCCCATTTCGTTAATCCCACCACGGCATCCAAAAAATGAAAGTATTAGTATACCAACCGACTCTCTCAATCCCTTGTTTCATAGGACTGGTAATTATCTTTGTCTCCACTGTTTGGTGATCTGTTTTGTAATTGAATCACACTGGTGCACCAAGTGTCTATCCGTTATGATCAATCGGCTGCAGAACATCTTATTAATCCGCCTGACACAAACATTGCATCTACGTTTGCTTTCGAATCCTCCTTTGGAGAGAGCAGTGGTGACAACTTTCATGCCCTAGGTACTGATTTATCATTTCCATACGATATCAAAACTGACAATCATAATGTTTCGCTAATTTTACTTCGAGATGCAAGAAATGGATTATACTCCTTGTTTTAGTTTTGTCGTTCATGATATCTTCCATATTTATACGCAGGATAAGTAATCAAACGTTGAAAAAAATATGCTGTAACTGTAAAAGCACCAACGTATATCTTTCAATCTAAGGCAGATTTTAAATTTTCTAGAAAAAATTATGCACCGTTCCAAATTTCTGACAATTTTATGTTGCTTCAGGAAAGGATTACTTGCATTTTTTGTTTCTGATACTGGACGAGGTGTGCGTTTTGGCAGGAGGCCAGGGCAAGTAACCAGTGAAAGCTAGACACACAAAAAGACCGAAATTCTGCTGTAATTATTGCTCATCATACAAACTTTTACATACTGTCCAGTTCAAAGCACTCTCCTTTACTATTAATACACCGTTGCCATCATTTCTTCCAGTTTTGGAATGCCTCCTGGAATGCAATTTCTCCGATGGCGTGCAATTCTCTCGTCACATTGTCTTGAATTTCTTCTATGGTCTGGAATCGACGTCCTTTCAAAGTGGTTTTCAGTATTGGGAAGAGAAAAAAGTGAGCCGGCGCCAAGTCTGGAGAATAGCGCAAGATCCTACACTTATGCCAACTTCTTCAGCAACCTCATGGAAAGTCAAACAGCGATTTTCACGAATCACAGTACAAACCCTCTCAACTTGGTGGTCGTCTGTTGATGTGGAAGGTCGAACAGATCTTGGAACTCCTGCCCTCCTTTAACGCTTAAACCATTCATAGCACTGCGTTCGACTCAAGCAGTCATCCCGGTATGCTTGTTTAAGCATTTAAAGTGTTTCAGTAAAAGTTTTCCCAAGTTTAACACAAAATTTTACACAGACACGTTGCTCCTCCAATTCCTTCATTCTCGCTTTCTCACTAATCCGACGAGCACTCTGCGCATGACCTCATTCAACTGGCTGTCACTAGTAAAGTAATGCAGCGACCGAAGAGCGGCAAGCTGCAATCTCTTTCAGAGATATGCCGCTAGTGTGCACGGTAGTCTGAGAATTTTATCTGCAGCCGTTGGCGTGCTATTTAATTAGTTCAGTCTGTTTTTGAACACACCTCGTATCTATTTGTTCAGTAGTGTTATTTAAGTAGAATAGGACAGTGGTTTGCAACCGGTGTGCCTCCACAAGGCGGAAGGTGTGTCACGAAGATATAGATTGGATTCTGATACATTTGTTCGAATTAACATCTTCAAATTAATATACAGGAGAAATTGGTAGATTTTAAAGCAGACAGAACATAAATTAAAACTTCTCGCACAATTCAACTATTGATGGAATCCGTAGACATACCTCTACGCATAAGAAGTATTCGGCTATCCAAAAAGTTTCTGGTAGATAAACTAAATCTTGAATCTCAACCACAGAGAGAAAAGATAGAATTTTAAAAATAATTGGATAAGTTTTTACACCAGTATTTAGTAAATGAAAGCCTCAAAAACAAACTATGCAGTTTGGGTCTTAATGTAATATACGTCTACAGATAGGATTCCACGGTCAATTCAAGGAACAGAGTAGGGTGCGCATTATATTGCCCACTATCACAGTATCATGCACTATATTCGCTATCGGAGGCTTCAATTTTCTCAGCAAAAGCCATACTAGAGGCAGTGAAATATAGCTGCAACTGTGAACAAACTGAAGTAGAAATTATCACCGATTCCCTGAGTGTAACCAAGAGTATCGAGAAGCCTAGTTGGAACATAAGCATGGCCACTATAATAATATACATTCTTTATCAATCATACATCAACAGCATTAAGCGAATCAAGAGAATCAAATTTAATGAGTACGTCGACAAGCTGGCGAAGGAAGCTATCAAGTACGGGCGTAGAGAAGACTTAAAACTCTCCTGCTCAGAATTCTACCAAACGATTAAACAGCGAGCAAAGGAAATATGGCAAACAGAATGGAGCAGTTCTTACAACAAAAAGGTTCGCATTACGACCGTATACAACAAACTATTCCCCGAAGATTTGTTACTATAACAGGCACTACATCACATGAATTACCACAAGTCGATTCAACCATCGCAACTTCCCCAATGATTTAAATTGAATACGGCTCAGACAGAGCAGTGGGTGACTTAAATCTCACAATGCTGAAAGAATTAATAATCCATAGTATACCCTATCCAACAAAGATGACTATTTTGCTATCTTCTAACGACAAAAACATTAATAGAACTTTAATGTCGTATTATAAAGATGGGAATATATTTATTTGAGTTTTCATATATATATTATAAAACTGGAACCTTTAAACACCTTTAAATCTTCTCTTTTAAGAACGTACATTCTTTTGCATTGTGTATCTATAAATATACACATTTCCAATTGTATAATGAACAGTTTTAACGTATGACTGATAGTTAATCATAAGGGTTTTACTCGAACTGTTATAATTCATGTTTATGAATTAAACTCCTTCTGTTAACTGCTGTTTTGGTATTAATTTTTAATTCATAAACATTTATGCAACAACTGTGGATCATGACCAACACCAAAGTTGTTAGAATTCACGTTAGTCTAATAATTAATCGAAAATTCTGTTGTATTCGTCAATGGAAACTTTTATGAAGGCATGCTGTATGGCGCATAAGGCTAAAAGCCATTAAATAAATAAATCAGTTCCTTTAGATACATTTTGGCTGAGAATAAGAAATGAATTCCCTGCTATATCTGAGGTGGCAATTAATGTGTTATTGCCATTTTCAGCTAGATGTTTATGTGAACTGAGTTTGAAAGAAAGGCGCAAATACGTCGATAAAGAAATGAGCCTTGCATTGTCAACGATTTATCCACAGATCAGCCACCTGTGTGCTGTTAAACAAGTAAAGTATCACATTGAAAGTATGAAAACAATTTTTTACTTTAATAGTAATTGTAAAAGTTCATGTTTTTCCATTTTAGGCAAGCCGCTATTTATAACTATCCTATGGGTATGTGAATGCAGGCTTTCCTGGCGAATAAATGACAACAAATCTTCTCGTATTTGCAGCCGGATTTTATAAAAAAAGCGACAAGCTTTCGGCAACTAGCTCAGTAGCCATCATCAGGTCAATTACGTACCGGCGATCTTGCCGTTACGAATACCAGGCGTTTACTGATGTCGCTTAGCAACCTCACGACGCTATGGATGTTATTTTTACGTGTTATGGGCTTGCATATCCTGGAAAAAAAGTTGATTTTACAATGGTGTGATGTGTTGATTCATGGATAATTTATGATGTGCCGTGAGAAGATAAAGGCTGCCTACCACTGGAATAGTAAGTAAGGGAAATATCGTTGACGAGTATAATATTTGGGTATTATTAATTACACTTTTTTATCTAAACTTTAATTTAAAAAATAGGTTTCAGTTTATTTGTACATTAACTTGGTTTGTTTACTTCTGAGAAAGACGAAAAATGTAAGTTATCGAAGCATTTTTTTGCACGATCTGACTTTACGATGAACCTTGGGTATCCTTTTATGGTCGTCATTTTTTCCAACGGATTTAAATTTTGAACGGGAGACAAGTTATCTTCTATTTTATACGATACATAATACAGCTGAAAAATTAAAAAAAAAAGAATTCAGCGATAATCAGGTTTCGGCATTTTTACGATCGTTTCGTGGGTGGTCTTGATCTCTTACACCGTGTTCGACCTGTCGTTCTGCATTAATTCATCACTTCATTAATTTTATTTGACCATATATATCATTTCCATACAAAAATATTAACTTAGCACAAGTTACATGCATATTCAGTTCTATATTACTGCATCAGTTTTGTAAAAAATTGCTTTCCACTTTTGATTGGCAATATACTTAGACTTAAATAAACTGTAGCACATTGTATAATATCCAACCGATCATTATAATACATTATTTATTTAGTGTGACGTTCGTTCACATCTACTAAATTTACTTTCTTTCTTACTTGCAATAAATTTCGTACATAAATCCTGGTTTAAAAACCTCTATACAACTTTTTGTTGTTAGGATAAACAATTTTTAATTCCTGAAAACATTTTTTTTCTTCATTATCATTTAAGTACTCTTTAACTGAATAAATAGTTTATTACATAGATAATCTTTTATATTATTTTCCAATTGTTATCTGTTGCTATTAATTAATCTCAAATATGATTGAGTTCCAGCACGGGATGGATTTTTTTTTTTTTTTTTTTTTTTTTTTTTTGCTGTCCACTTGAAAGTTAAAGTCAGCATCTTATTTATTCCGTAATCATGTTGTTCTTAATTTTTGTGCAAAACACTTATGAAGCTCAAGAAGGATATAATTAATTCTTTTTTTCATTTGAAACTGATACATTTGTATTTTTAATATTCTCATCGTAGGCCTACTATTTTATTTGGGTCTTCTCCATGCTGCCGCCCCATGTCATACTTGATTTTAACAGTAAGAAATAAACGGTCATTAGGACCGTTAGAATTTTATTTGTACAAAATTATTTGATTTATTTTACATACATCACAACAGGAGTTAGTTTTCTACCGCCACGATCCTTCCAGTTTTCCAAATACTGCATCCATAAATTTAAATACACTGGATGGTATCGAGCTTTATATTAAATACTTGCTCACTGATTGTGTTTAAATTCACAGTTAATCTCTTTATTTGACCAAAATAGTATCATTTAAGGTTAATTAAAGTTAATTCTAACAGAACTGTCTTCCAACCACGTTTCTAAATTCTAAAGGTAGTTATATATATTCGTCTCTATAGTCAATAGTTGGGTGCTTCGTATCTTGACAACTTCTTCATCCGCATAAGAAACGATTGTGTCGTTATTGCTCTTTGGTCTTGGGATATTACTTACCTGCCGGCTGACCAACAAAATACTCAGTAACATGCCATGCAGTGCTTCTGATTTTGTAATGAGTGTGTTAGAAGTGGTTTTTCTCAAATCTGTGATACTTTACAATGTAGTAAATTGTTCCTTTCCTTTTAAATATGATGCAATCCATTCCAATGCCTTAATTCATTGCTTACAATTTTTCCGATTTGTAAAATAATCTTTGGTGATTAGTTGTGTAAGTTAATATTTTCAGGTAGCTCATCTCAGCTTCATCTGTCATACCGATAACAAATTATTCACTTACGAAATAGCTGATCATTTCTAAAATTTTCATCACAGAAGGACGCAGGTAGTCACTAGAAAGTATTAAACCGTAATTGATTTAAGTAGTTCGAAAACCCTTTCTGTTCCTTGAGTCTTTGTGGAATCTTAGGACACCTGAAATCTATACTGAGTACAGCTGCTGACTGGTTGACGATTATAAGGCCGTAGTTACACCACCAACTGTAATCACTTAAGAATTAAATAAGGATGATTAATGTTGCAAATACCCTGTACATCCAATTTGCGGTCCATTTGTCAAATATGTTTGCTGTTGTGTATTCCAGTTTTCACAAACAGAGATGGCATCAGTTATTATTATTATTATTTCGTATCAGAAACATACAGTTACACAATTACAGTCATCAAATTATAATCGACCAGAACTTGGCCACTTCCAGTGCATTTTCTGAGGCCTCATACAGTTCAGCTGCCGAACAGGATGCTGGACACAGTCCACACTGGAGCATGTGCTGGACAGTCTGGTCCTCACCGCAGTCGCACTTGATATCACTGATCTCAGTATAGCCCCATTTTGCTAAATTCACTTTGGATCTGCCCACTCCTGATCTCAGCCTATTCAAAGATTTCCATGTCAACCATCCCTTGTCATAACCAGGTGGCAAAGATTCAGACACTCTTCCCCAGCCATGCGGAAGGGGAGCCTTAGCTTCCCATAGTTGCAACCTAGCTTCTTCAGTTGTTGTTATAAGTTCCTGAGATATTCTTAGGAAACTTTTCCTGGACTTAAGTCTTTGCCTGTGAGGGATATACCCATATAGTGGATGAGATTTTTCATGATTCACTTTCCTCCTTTCCTTGTTCACTGCTATTTCCCTTCGAACAGAAGGTGGTGCTATTCCTGCGAGACGGTGGAGCCATTCGACTGGAGTTGATTTTAAGCAGCCTGTTATGATTCTGCACGTGTCATTAAGTGCAATGTCTACTTGTTTGGCATGGGTTGAACTGTGCCATACGGGACAGGCGTATTCTGCAGCCGAATAACATAGTGCTAAGGCAGAAGTTCTAATTGTTTCAGGTTGGCTGCCCCACTGCGATCCAGCCAGTTTTCTGGCATTATAATTCTTAAATACTGCTTGCAAGTAATTGAAATATAAATATTTGTTAGTAGTGAGTAATGTTGTATAAGAATTTATTTTGATTACTGCTGTCAGTTGTAAGTAGAAAGAGTTTTTCATTTTATGGTGCTATTAATAAATTATAAATTTAAGGAAATATTTATTTCCACCAATTTGGTTACATATTTCCTCTTACAATTATGTTAAATTCCGTTGGCCTAAGGGTATGATTATCGACTATAATCGTAAACATAAATTTGACGTTTTCTTTACTTTTTTGGAATATCTGAATTGAGCGAGGATAAAAATATTAACTGCTATTAAACCAAAAGTGGTGCAGCCTGATTCTAGAATCGAAAATAAAAAAGGTCAGATTTCCTCAACATAGCTGTGATGTATGGTTTTATGAAAGTGTTACTAACTTAGTTGTGACGACACTAGTTTTGGTGACTTCATAAGGGGGTGTAAATTACTTAAGTGTTTTAAAAAAATTTGGACCTTCCGCCGTCCCGCGAAATCTGGTGGGACCCCCTCTACCCCCTTCCTATGGTAGGGTGAGATCTTCTTTTCTGAGCCGTACTGTTCTTTAACCAATTAAAAGATGACATGAGATTTCTATCAAGTTCCCCTCCCCCCTTATCCCACCTTTATGAGATTTTGTGAGATTTCGCCGGACACCCCCCCCCATTTCACCTCACGTAATTAATGGACGCCCCCTAAAATACAGAGGCACAGAACAACACCGCCAGCAAAAATCTGTTATTCTGCTACCGTGGTTATCTGTGGAATAAGATGAAAAAATAGCAACACCAGAAATCGAAAAGTTAGGTAACTTTTTTTAAACACTATAAGCCTTATTTTGCATTCATACGTCAAATTATACTTATTTCAGTCACTTTTTGCTATTTCATCAAATTCATTGTGGTAAAGCAAAGCAAACACTTTCTGAATCTGTACCTCTTCATGCTGAGACGTTCATACAAACATTAAGAAAGATCGAAAATCCCAAATGCTTTCTGACGCTAAGCTTGCTTCTTAGGTTTCAACCTTTCTTCTTTCGCCGGCACTAAAGATGATCCCCGACAAGCACAATTGCCCCATGGACCGTCCCTAACGCAATTTAATTAAGAAAACGGCCTTGAGAAAATTGGTGGCGAGAATACGTAAACAGAAATAAACGGAGAAAAGAAACAGCGTATAGCGGGAAACTCTGTTTTCATTAGCATAAACGAGCACTCGAATTAATTACCATCCACTTGAGTAATAGCATCTTAAATCTGCTGCGGTGAAGTTTCAAAATTAAGAAATAGGTTGCGTATCAGACGAGGGAGAAAAAGACTGTCGCGTTTCGACATTCTTGATTTTTCATCATCAACTACAGTTGCATTTCCTGTGCAATTTAAGGATTGTTGTATTTTCATGATTTTTCTGTGTAAAAGATCTTAATGGAAACTATGAAACATGTCAGATCCAAGGCATATGCGGTAAAAATATAAATACGTCTGGTATGATTCGAAAAGTATTTTGTTCTCAAGTATAATAAGTATAAACTATTTCTTTTATCTTCGCAGTAAACTTTATTACCTTCCAAATTCGTCTTATAATCAAACTAGTAAACGGAAAATTCCACCACGTTAGACTACGCTGTTCATGTCCGTTTGATATTGTACATATTCTCTCTTCATCTTTTTGACGAGGAATATGTGAACTCGTCAGCATTTGTCAACAGTTAAGAAGTAACGAAGAATCAAAACTAAGCCTGACTTCATGTCATTTTTTCACGTCTTACCCACAAAACTATCTGTGAACTGTAGAAATAACTAATAAACTAGTGTTAAATCTAAGAAGACAAACGTCAGACAACGAGGAATCTTAAACTTTTTCCTATGCTAATGACCTTGCACAGTGTTAATACATTTTAGGTAATTATAATAACTTAGTTTCACTGTCGGAAACGTTTGTTGCAGTGTAGTTCAAACCAGAAATATAGTACTTGACATCCTTCTAGTAGGGAGGATATGCCGTCATGAGCCAATACTGTCTTTGGAGACCATGAAGATATCCACTAACCCCCCCCCCCTCCCTCACCTCACCCGCTCGAACCATGCGTTCAAGCTTTTTTGGTCATGGATAAATGGCGCCACTTCCACGGCCGTGGGAAATTTTGGTGAAAATTATGATGTCACTTAGGATGGCCGAAATATTTTGGCTGGATAGTTTGCTTTGGTAGCAGGAAATTCAAGTATGAAGGCAGAAAATTCAAATATTAAAGCTGTTGATTCAAATATTAAAGTACGAAACTTAAAACAGCAACTATGTAACATCTGACAAAAATGATGTTTCTTGTTCATTTTATTTTATTTATTTATTTATTTATTTTATTTTTTTATTTTTTACTTATGGCTTTACGCCTCCTCGACGTCGACCTTGCTAGAGGTGGGATGGGACTGGGGACGGAACGGATTTAGGCCACGGCCTTTTGAAGGAAGCATCCCGTCAATCGCCTTGAGTGATTTGGGGAAACTACAAATCAGGATTCCCAGACTGGGATTCGAACCGCCGTCCACCGGAATGCGAGGCCATGTGACGTTTCCCTGTAAACTGCCACACCTACCTCAATGTGGTGATTCGCATTGTGTCAACCAGTCAATACTGTGTGCGAGACACGTCTAACACTTTAGTTCATTGGCAAAGTGACACTTGAAGCTTTTTGGACACGCTGAAAGTATTTCACATTCACGCGAAGTCGTAATTGTTGTTATTGTTATGGACAATGACCGCCGCCCTTCTCGTATATCCTGGTTTTACTTCTATGACACACACTAGATGATGTGGGTATGTGGCATTACCCCTATCAGCGTTATTAATAGTTAAAATTCCCTGATACACTCTCGTGTTATCGTATTTGAGAAGAAATGTCATGTTTGAGAAGAAATGTCATGTTTTAGCTGCTACTACACATCCACATGGCTGTTGCTTCCACATCGATCTCCGGGTTCACATTCCTACACTCTTACAAATTTTAGTAATCATATTTCCCTGCGATTTTAATTATTATTATATATTACAATAATTATCGTTGCTCTGTTCCTTCCATTATACACGATAAGGGCAGTTCAAGATATAAGCATAGCTTTATCACAATTTTTACTACATCTCTGAATTTCAAATACTTATACTCAGTTGTATAACATTGTGTTAAGCTGAAGGTTGCCTTTTCATTGTCGTTGTCACTCACATCCCCGAATGCAATTCCATTTTAGAATATCTGGTGTCAGAAGATTGCGATATAAAATTCATAGTACTATATAACTGGTTAGAATCCAGTGTCTAATCAGATGTTATATTAATTATTTCTTGTTAATAATGACTTAATGGTTTATAACGTGATTTGATCGTGTTTTAGTTTAACCACAACTGGTAAAAAGACAGCAAACATTTTACTTCGATATGATCCCTGTAAGAATAACTGAAATTATGAGACTATATAAAATTGCGTTTTTTCGTTTTCTCAAAATGCTTCTTACTTTAGCGTTTGATTTTATTTGAGTTGATTTTCACTATAACGTGTAATGGTAACCAGAAGAATTCACCACAATTAAGCAGTTCATCCAAATTTAATGATTTCGTATAATTTTTTGATCGGTGGTCGAAGTCACACAGTACTTCACATCACATCAAGCTGCGAGTATTTGTCAAAGCTTTCAGACTTTCTATTAGTGTCATGCACGTAAGAAGAATCAGTCTTATTTAACAATGAGCAGAATTTGTGGAACATCGCGAAAAACTACTTCTTGTTTTGAAATTTTTATTAGAAACATTAGCTTCGCCTCAAATTTAAGACTTAAGAGGCCTAATCTTCATAGTGTTTTGAAAGGAATTTAATCTAATATACTGTGAGGACTCAAGGTACTAAAGTCCTGTTATACTTGCCATTCAGACACTTATAAACAAAACTTATAATATTTATTTCACAAAGAGAGAAGGCTTGTTGCGTTTTCGTGATGGAGCTCTCTGTTGAGTGTTTCAAGGGCTGAGTTAAACTTCACGAGGGGGAAAATAAACCGGTGATAATGAGCTCCGGTGCCTACTTGCGTAATGATATATTTAAGCAGGTGAAGTAGGAATAAGTTTTAATATGCTTAAATATTTAAAAAATACACGAAGCTTTGTCAAATTAGGAACAAAGGAATTTTAGTCCCACTGTTAAAGAATGTAGTGACTTTATCTTGCAATGATAAAAATGGAATTTTTAATTATTTTAAACATGTTAATATTCAACTTTACTGTGGCTTTTACCCAACGAAAAATTATAAAAATCTGTTCTGAAAAAAAAAACTTAAGATTTTATTCGTTCACAATCCGCTTTCAGAGCTACAGATCAATTTTTATAGAAATATTAATTTTTATGTTGACGGTACGTTTTTATTTTATTAAAACAATGTACAATTGACAATTACGTCTTCTTCTTAAAAAAAAATAAAAAGCGCATTACAAAGCTTCCATTCATACAGCATTATTTGCATCATTCTTTATACATTCGGCTACATCACTATTCCCTGTTTTCTTTGCATTTAACTTTCACTTTTCACATTGCTTTTCTGTATCGAAATTTTGTTTAGAATTTTATAGAAGTTTAAGTTTTTTATTTAGTTAACAATTCATTTTATTCTTTTCATATACTAACAAGCTACTTATAGATTGTTCTTAAAAATGAAATGCTTTAGCATCAGTATTTCGATATGTGGATAATTTTCCATTGCACTCTGTCGATGAGCGGTAGAAATGTCACTCGATCATTACACGATGTTGAGCACAGTGCAATTCATACCATGAAAAGTTAATACTTAACATGACGTACAAAAGCCGTTTCTGCAGACATCAATGTAACCTTATAAACAAATATAAAAGATCAGTTCTAAGAGCACGTTTCAAATACACCCTGATACAAGTTAATGCAAAATAAATTTGAGTACTCGCAGTCGCTTTTAGTAATTCAACCAACAAATAATAAAATATAATTTAAGTGACATATTCTTAGTTTTCATTGTGGAAACATTATTTTTCTCTGATTTGAGTAATAGTTTACGATTTAGTATAAAACTTTTTCATGAAATAATTCTACAGGTAGGAATTGGGGGGAAAAAAGGGCTCTTGATATCTTTTAAAATACTGGATGTGATTGTTTTCCTCGTGAAATCGTAGATTTTAACCATATCTCAGTAAAATAATTCATGCTGCCGTAATATAACTAGATATAGTATAGGAAGCTACCAAGATAGTCAACGTTATTTATCTTTACAGAATATGGATTCAGCTTAAGAAGCACTGAACTTAGTTGACCTCCGAACTTACTTTATATTCCGGCAGTGGACGCTTCCGGAATAAGATAATCTGGTTATATATTGGCTAACCGACATAAAGATTCACATTTTTTACTTCATATCTGCAGATGAAATACTTAAATTCAGTTATAACGATGTTGTTATGTTGAAGGTCGCCTT
Organism: Vandiemenella viatica; assembly: GCA_031002005.1. Classification (NCBI taxonomy): domain Eukaryota; kingdom Metazoa; phylum Arthropoda; class Insecta; order Orthoptera; family Morabidae; genus Vandiemenella; species Vandiemenella viatica. The sequence continues at coordinate 259,563,265 of JARYHS010011408.1, read as the reverse complement.
TCCAGTGGCGTTTTTAGTCACATCCACCAGTGCAATTCCATTTTAAGATATCTGACACTAAACGACTGCAATATAAAATTCGCAGTACCAACAATTTGTAAGAAAACCAGGATTTTTTAATCCATCGTGGCGATGACCGGAAGTAAATTAAGGGATGGAACACCTTCAGTTTAGAGAGAATTCGCCAATGTCTGCAAGTCAGTATTACAAAATTTCTGAGACATACATTTATCATGCTTGGTTACTGTCTGTGTTGGAATGAAGAATCAATGCCAAATATCAACCGATAGACTCGGTCGATATAAATATTCCGAGAGCACCAAGCATACTGTATACGTCATGGAAAAAAAAATAAAAATGCTATAGCTTCTGTTTCTACCATAGTCAGTTTCTATAGGAATACTTTCTACAAGTGTGAGAGTGTGACGATGACTGGCTAATGATTATGGCTTCTGCCAGCAAACGTGTGGGAATGTTACATTAAAAATTATACCCAAAATGGTGCCACGACGAGAAGTGTTGGAACCTTTTGAGGGAAGTGGGTCGAGCCCGAGCAGTATATAAGGTCGAGTTAACTCAAGTATCTGGGCTGCGAGATCACGCAAGTTTTGGCAGCTCTGTAGCGAACCTAGCTCGTATTCGGCCAAATGCGAGACAACACAAGTTTTGGAAGCTCCGTTGCGGGCCTAGCTCGTATTCGGACATCGCGGACCCGGTTGGAGTCGGGCCTCGACAGATCGTGTTGCGTCGTTCTCAAGCAACGACTTAGTCAAACCACCTTAGAATCAGGGAATTACCGTTCCACGGCCCACTCCCAAGTGGAGTGGAACCCCCGAGCGCAAGCGTAGGGTTGTGTCTGTACCCGGATACCTAGCGGTGATAACTAAATGTACAGAACAACACTCCCTGTTAGGTACCACTCACAAACGTATGTTGTTACATAGTTGTATGCAACATGCCCCGACGAGCAAATAAACGGCAACAACGCTGGGCTGAAGCTACTGAACCACCACTAAACCACCACTGAACAACAGCCAATATGAAGACGATAACAACGAAGAATACCTAGGATCGACTGAAAGTAAAGACCAAGAAGAAGTGGACTAAAATACCGAATCAGAAGAATGCCAGTCTGAAAAAGATGAAGAAAATAGTGATTGTGAGAACTGTCAAAAAGGCCTAGCTACCAGAAACATTCAAATGGAACAACAAGAATCCAAATATAGAAATAGAAGAAAAAGTAGGGGAGGATGGGGCACAATGGAACACGGGGCACAGTGAAACAGTGTGAATAACGGACTCGCGGAAGATCGTAGTGCAACGGAATTCCGACAGAAAGTACTTCGGACCACTCCCATCAATGCCAGCTAATTGCTCCCTCCCATCCAGTTTGCTTTCCAGGCTTGACAAGGTTAGGTGCTGTTTTTTGGCTGAAAGGAAAATATTTCCTCCAACGGATTTTCGTCTCCAGGTAAGAGTGATTTTTGTAATCAATCGGCTCTTGTGACATTTCGTTGTACATGCATCCCTTAAGCTTTTGCCGACTTTTGCATTTCTACTGCTACACATTCGTGATAGAGAGTAGGGAAAAGTGAAATGACATGTTTGGGGTTCCTTGAAACAGAGGAGTTCGGGGCACAATGAAACGTTTCATGGAGCCCCATGAGTGTTCCATTGTGCCCCATAGTTATGCTGTGCCAAGTGATTTGCTCAACATTTCCTTCCCTCGAGTAGAAGAAGGAGCAGCTTCAGACCAGACAGTCATCAGAGTCCTCGATCCAGGAGCTGTTCCAAGTCATGCTTTCCTACCTCCTGAAGATTTTCATGGCTATCCAGAAGCAGTTGAACGAAAAACTGATCTAAAGCACAAGAAGAAAGGCAAGAGTATGATTGCTACGAGCAGTCCAAAAATGACAGCCAATGCAGAGAAGAAGAAGCCAATTCCAATTTCCAGAATCGAATCAGCCAAACGGAAGTTGTATGTAAATCAACCAAAACCAAAGAAGAAGAATATCTGGTAAAGAAGCTCCTGTTCATTCATCAGAAGACAATGGAGATTTTGAATGTGCTGACACGGACGACGACATGGACATAGGCGTAGATGTTAAGCCAGACCGTTTTGCAAAATTTAACCGTCTTCCTGTATTAGGAGATTTTGTCTTGATCGAATGCAAGATTAGAAGCCATTCCAAATTCTACGTTGGTCGAATCACCAAGATGAAAGATGATGAAGGGGACTACGTGGTCAAATTCCTAAGGTACCGAAAATGCAACACCTTTATTGAGTCTCTTGTTGAAGACTTAGCCGCGGTTAGTGAAAAAGACATAAAGCTACAGTTGGAAAAATGTTTTGTCTCACGACACTAAAAGACAAAAAAGTTTCATCTCATTCGGGGTTGATTTTGCCAATTTGAACATGGACTAAACGTAAAAGAATTTCTTGTTTGTGCTTTAATAAGAACACTTGAACTAGTTTTATGTTCCAGATACCTCTGTTTTTTCATTAATTCAAAATATAAAGCTTTTTGTGATTTATGGCGTTTTTTCCCCATCTGTTTCAAGGTACCCCTTGCCCTGTTTCATTGTACCCCAGGCACGAGGTACAATGAAACAAAATTCATTTTTTGGAAAATGGCCCTTCATGGTCACATATGGTTTCTATGATAGTAGTTGATGCATTCCTTTTATAGCTTAAATCCTTAGGTAACAGGAAAAAAATTAAAATGTTGAAAAAATAAATTAATGTTGGGAGCTATGGGCAAAAACAACTTTTGTGTTCCATTCTGCCCCACCCTCCCCTACTCCAAAAAGACTATACCAAGAAACTAACAAATCAAGGGAACCCTTCAAAATCACAACCAATAATAGGTTTGAAATACTTGGTGAAGAACATGACACAGAACCAGCAAAAACAAATGAAACCTTGGAAAAACAGCCGGGAACTTCCAACGAAACCACGGCCCAACCAAAACAACACCTTCCCCCAATCGTTGTATTTGGAAAAATGAATTACACGGATTTGAACAAGAGACTAAAGAGCATGATAACTGGAGAACTGAAAGGTGTATTTAGAGGAGATTGCATGAAATATTATGCGGAATCCAAAGAAGACCACTTAATCATCCAGAACTTCTTTAAGACGAGCAGTATCAACCATTACAGCTATCAGATTCAAGAAGACAGGCCTCTAAAAGTAGTTATTATACCATGCCAACAGAAGAAATTGAGGAAGATCTCAGAGCCAAAGGCTACGACATTCAAGCGGTCCATCAATTTGAAAAGCGAAATCAGGAGACAAGGGAGCTCATCCCCCTCCCAACATACACTGTAACTTTGCGAAGCGGCCAGCACTCGGACAGAATCTACAACGAACGAGCTATCCTTTATATGAGAGTCCAAAGTGCAAAGTCACACTTGACAAAGGATTGCCGCTTACCCAAACCGGAAAAGCAAAGTGTACCGATTGCCAGGGAGATCATGCAGCTTCTTGGCAAAGGTGCCCAGAGTATCAGAAACTGCTACGCCCACCACTCACAAATAAGCGACAAGAAGAAAAAGATGGAAAAGACAAGAAAGATAAAAACTCTGCCACTGAAACAGACAACTTAAGAAGAATAAAACAAAGAATGACTGAACCAAACAAGAACAGCGAACAGACTCGGTCATACGTAAACGCCCTTTCAAGGGACAATCAATCAAAAAATAAGTCTCAATCAACAAACAAAAACGGACAAGACCAAAAAAAGAAAAATCAGAAGAAGAATAAAGTTAGTAATGATTATATGGAAGACGAATCCGAAGACGACCGCCATAAGAAGTCCCAACACAACAAGAATGATAAGAATGAATCAACAGAGGACGAAACCGATGACACACCCAGTTTTTTCGGATCAGAAATGGAAAAATTCTTTAAAATCTTAAAAAGAACAATGGTTAAATTTAAAAAAGCACGAGGATTGCAAAAACTACTAGTCTTGCTTGAAGGTGTAATGGCCCTAGCGAAAAATGGCGCAAACACCCTATCTGAAAAACATGACAGCAGATATATGGAATGCAAACAACGTTAAGAACAAGAGAAACGAACTACTGACCTTTCTCAACAGAGAAGAAGTTGACATCATGTTAATAACAGAAACTTTTCTTCAGCCAACAGACACCTTTCGTTTAACTTGATACCAAGTTTACAGAACGGATAGAGTGGAACAAAGAGAAGGAGGCACAGCTGTAGCCATACGCAAAGCCTGTCACACGCTCCAATAACCAAGCCACAACTTATAGACCTAGAGGACACAGCCGTGTGCATTCACTCAAGAGAAGGACACATAGTATTTGTCAGTGCGTATCTAACCCCAAATAAGAACTTACATGAACAGGACCTAGACCTGATAATGGCTGTGGGCAACAAGGTCATAATTGATGGAGATCTTAATGCCAAACACCCCATTTGGAATTCAAGAACAAGTAACAGAAGTGGCGAACGGTTGTTACAAATGTACGATCTCAGGAACTTAGAAATCATCGAACCATCAGAAGCGACGCATATTCCCTTCAACCCGAAACATAGATCAGACGTGCTGGACATCATAATCGCCAAAGATATTTGCGGACAAATAGAATTGTCAACGCTGAATGACCTTTCATCAGATCACCTCCCTGTACTGCTCACTATTCAAAGATGGCTCTACTCTGACGTGAAACCAAAGAAAGTAAAAGAAACTGACTGGAACCACTTTACTAGACTTATTCACAATAAGATACGAACCACATATAATGTCTCTACCACAGAGCGAATCGAAGCAGCTATACAATACTTCGACAAGGTAGTTTCAGAAGCGGAAAGAAGAGCCTACACTACAATCGTATTGGATAACCATCAACGAGAGGAGCTTCCAGCCATTCTGGAAGATCTGCGATATCTGCGAAACAGATACAGAAAACTTTGGCAGTGGTACCGTGATCCAAAGGACAAGAGACAATACCTCCAACTCGCACGGCAACTAAAAGCTAGGCTACAAGAAAGAAACTGAAAAGTGGGAGGACAAAATGTCAATCCATTTGTTGCAGAACAAAGAGGCATGGCAACTAATTAGAGCCTTAAAAGAACCTCGACAAGCGAACGTCGCGATAAATGGTCCGGCAGGGCCTTGCTTCCTACCTGTAGCAAAGGCTGAATTACTAGCTGAAAACTTCGCATCTCAGTATACCACAGCGGAGTACCAACTTACACCGGCAGAGATTCGACATGGAAATCCTCCAACAACCAACTGCAGACCAGCCAGAGCTTACAACCCCGAGGGAAGTAAGAAGTATAATAAAGAATCTTGCAAAAAATAAAAGCCCAGGACATGACAAAATAAAAAAGATACATTTGAAAAACCTGCCGAAAAAGGGATTTTGACTAGAATTTTTAACAGCTGTCTCCTAAATTGTTATTATCACACAGCATGGAAAATAGCAAAAATTAAAGCCATACCAAAACGTGGAAAAGACCACCGCCAAGCTGTAAACTACCGCCCAATTAGTCTTCTTTCATCTACATCAAGATACTAGAAAGAATACTGCTGAAGAGGATTAACACCAGTCTCGAAGAAGAAAAGACGATAAGACCAGAACAATTCGGATTTCAAAGCGGCGTAACTGCAACAACTCAACTCCTCCGTATTACAGAAGATATGACAAAAAAATTTAACTTTAGCAAATCTACAGCAGCAGTATTTTTAGACATAGAAAAAGCTTACGTATAGGTTTGGCACGCTAAACTTATACAGGAATTACGGACTCAAACGGCTATTAAACACTGCTACATTAAATTCATCGGTAGTTACTTAGCCAACAGAAAATTCTACGTAGAAGTTGACGGACAGAGGTCTTCAATTCTTCCGATTCCAGCTGGAATTCCATAAGGATCGGTGATCGCACCGCCACTTTTCAAAGTTTATACAAAAAAAATCCCGACCCCGCCTTATGTGAATTTGGCACAGTTTGCCGATGACACTACAGAGTACACATCAGGAAGAAGACATGATCTTAACGTTACTCACCTACAACAAGGACTAGACGAAATCAGTAAATGGTGCAGAAACTGTAAAATCAAAATAAATCCTGGAAAATGTGCGGGAATCTATTTCACAAAAAAAGTCCGGAAATAAATAAGCATTTAAAACTTTTGAACCAAAATATCCCCTGGGTTAAAGAGCATCGGTACCTGGGTATATTACTGGATAACAAATTACTTTTTAGACAACATATCATGGATAGGAAAACAAAAGGACTAGCAATTACGTATTTCCAACCTTTCACCAGTATTACGAAGCAGCAACCTACAGTTTAATGCAAAAATAAGAATATACAAATCGGTTATTCTCCCATTTTTAATGTACGGATGCCAGATATGGGGGCTGGCAAGCCAAACCAATCTACAACAAATCCAGCTACTCCAGAACAGATGTCTAAGGATGATCCTAAACGCACCCAGATATACACCAATAGAAACTCTACATGACGAGACAAATATTCCCTTAATTAATACCGAAATATTTAATCTAACAGAAAAATTCCACAAGAAATTGAACGACGCCAGAGACGAAAGAACTGAGTCGATTGGAACGGTAATGCCGAGACGTTGGCATAAGTATAAAGTTCCCCTCAGTATTCTGTACCAACCATCATAGAGCAGCACAGTACGTGAACTCTGCAGGGGTTTTTTCACCGTTAAGACCATCCTAGATGGCCATAGCCCTGGTTTTTCCCCTGAAAGTGAAATAAAAAGTGTCCCGAAAATAAACAGCCTATCCTAACACCTAGAAGTATTCTACCGAAGGTAGTGGGACTTCAATCACAGCCGCAGAGGAAGCGTAAAAAAAATAAAAAAAAAAAAAAAAAAAAAGATCCGGGATCAAAATGGCCAGACTCAGACATGAGGTTGAAGCCAACGGATCCACATTTAACAGTAAACGCAAGACAATACTTTCCCCTTAGAAATTCTGGCATCAACAGATGCTCAGACTAGTTACATCTTCTGCTCCCACTTCCAGTCACCAGCAGATATCTGACATCACGCCGTATTTCGACGTGACTACGTCTTCCAAGATTGGAACTGGGAGACATCCAAGAATTAAGAGTATTATGAACTGTTTTGGGGGTGGTTGTGCTTTCAAAACTTGTTAAGAGCACTATATTGTGCCTGCTGGCAAAAACTACTTGATATAACTCTATCAACTTGAATGTTACTAATATTGAGCCTCACACATGATATATCTCAGTGGGTTACAAATGATAAAAAAAATAATGGGTTCACAACAATTAACGAATTTATTTTACAAACCAATGACTTTTATTCTGAAGACAAGATATGATACCTATACAAAGTCGTACAGAGTTTAATTTTGGCAGGTTCATTCAACCTCCAGCTAATCACGGTAACTGCTCAGGGTTATTTTACGGCCCTTTGACATGTTTCAAAATGTCGCACTGTTCTGTGGCACATTACCAAGACCGTTGACAACACAGTCTGTGACGGGAATCGCACCTCTGTGCTCCCAAATGATGGAAGCGATCAAGCAAGTAGGGTATGCCACCGTCGACACTAAAACCAGAAGTACCTCTACAGCTCAGCTTCGGGACAGCGTTCCTTCACCTCTTTCTATCGTGCCCACCACTCGGGCAGTCATACCCATTGTTTCTTCTCGTGTTGAATTGCAGATTCATGAAACAGGTAAGAAAAATCGGAGTGGTGTGCCGTTCTCCTTCGCATTGGTTGGCTGTGTCTCTGATGTTATAGAAGGCGTGGAGTACCTAGAAAGCTGCGTTTCTTACCCATAACATGTCGCAACACTTCCCAATCCTTTTGTCATAGCTGCTGGTCCTTCGCATACCTCTCTTTCATATTGGAGTCAGTCTAGTCTCTAGTGGGTGGATAGACAAGAACTGTTTTACAACGACCGTGGTTCGCCAAACAGCATTTCCACCAGATTTCCGTTACTCCGGTAGTGGCAAAGTGGAGTCCTTAGTATCAACTGCAGTTTGCATTGGTTTACCATCTCCTAATGGCCCTTCAAACTTAGTGTGAACATCAGATGGTTGCAATGAAATTGGTTGCTCAATATTGATAGTATCTAGAGCTGTATAGCCTAATTCCTACTGTCTATTTTTTTCCAAGGGTATTTTTTAGATCAAAAATTTGTGAATTTTTACTGTATTTTAATTCTGAAAGCAGTGTGGTTTGATTAGCTTTTAATTCCAAAATTTCTGATGTTTGACTATCTTTTAATTCTGAAAGAAGTATGGTTTGACTTGCTAACTGTGTAGTTAGACTGTCTTTGAAACCTTTTAATGCCGAAGAAAATGAGGTTTGACTGTCTTTGAAATCTTTTAATGCCGAAGGAAAATTGTTTATCTCCGCAGCTCAACTGTACTTGCTTCATCATCTGACTAGTGTTTTCCTTCCGTGTTGAGAGACTATTCGAGGCCCGAGCTACTAAAATTATTTTGAAAAACTATAAACATTTAGTCTTCACGGGTTTATCGCCGGATAGTGTTGTGGAAACACAATATTTCGACGGCTGGCTCTGCCGTCTTCTTCAGGTGTAGAGACATCTGCACTGGTCGGCTGACCCACAGATACTGAGATGGTTCGGGGGCCGCTCTTCCTTATATACATGAACCATCTCAGTATCTGTGGGTCAGCCGACCAGTGCAGATGTCTCTACACCAGAAGAAGACGGCAGAGCCAGCCGTAGAAATATTGTGTTTCCACAACACACTAAATCGCTTGCAACGCGAGGTCAAGGCCCAACTGGAAAGGTACAGGAACGACCAGTGGGACAGCCGGGTGGCTCAGCTTCGGACGGAGGACGGTACCGCGTGGCAGCAGACGAGGAGATTTATAAGGGCGAGAAGGCGTACTACTGTTCTCCACGGACCGCAAGGATTGGTCTACACCTCTGAGGAGAAAGCAAATGTCCTTGCTGACGTTTTCGAGGAAAACTTCCGTCCTGTGGCCGAGCCATACGACGACGAACACATCAGGAGAGTCAACCGCGAACTGCGCCAATATCTGGCCAGCGACGAAGAGGACGACGAGCAGATAGGCGAGGTTGACGCCAGGGAGATAATAGAGGTGGTGAGGAGGTCGCAGCCCAACAAAGCTCCGGGAAATGACGAAATCAGCAACCTCATTCTGCAGCACCTGCCTCCAGCTGCAGTCCAGAGCCTAGCACACCTCTTCAACAAAATTCTCCGGCGGAAGAAGTACCCAGACGGCTGGAAGGAGGCAGAAGTTGTGGCGATACCCAAGGCTGGGAAGGACCACACCTTCCCACAACACTACAGGCCCGTGTCGCTGCTGCCAGCTGTCTCCAAGGTATTCGAGCGGCTACTCCTGAGGCGACTGATGGTCCATGTAGACAGGCTGCAACTAATCCCCGCAGAGCAGTTCGGCTTCCGCCCAGAACACTCAACAACGCACCAGCTGATGCGAGTGGTGGAAGAAGCGACCGACGCCTTTAACAGACGCCGGTACTGCGGCTTGGTACTACTCGACGTGGCTAAAGCCTTTGATACCGTGTGGCATGTAGGTTTGCTACACAAACTGAAAACAGCCGGCATACCAAAACCCTTCGTGCTGCTCATAAGAAGTTACCTGTCTAACAGGAAATTTAAGGTCAAGGTCGAACACTATTTGTCCACGTTGAGGAAAATCCGAGCAGATGTGCCACAGGGATCGGTACTGGGGCCGGTGCTATTTATCATTTTCACATCGGATATCCCCAGACCGATATACATCATGTCAGCCTTCTACGCGGATGACACTGCATACTTCACATCATCATGGAGCATACAGGTCATCTGGCAACGCCTACAGGCAGCGCTGGACGAGCTAGAGGAGTGGGCGACCAAATCCCAAGCGGTGGTCTTCTGCAGAAGAGGCTTACAACCACGGCTGGGCCTACAACTGTTTGGGGAGCAGATCCCCCAAAAGAATGCCGTACGCTACCTTGGCGTTAACCTGGACCAGCGACTGACGTGGCGGCACCACATCGAGGACGTCAGGAGCAGGGTCAACCAAAGGTTGGGGGTCCTGTACCCAATTCTCAACCACAATTCATCGTTGCCGCCACGCTGCGGTGTCCGAGTCTACCAGGCGCTCGTTCGCCCAGTAATCGAGTACGCCAGCCCAGTGTGGGCCTACGCCGCCAAGACCCACATGCGGAAGCTGCAGGTGCTCCAGAACAGAGCTCTGAAGAGAGCACTGCATCTCCCACTGAGATTTCCAACGGCGGACCTGCACCAGCTGGCGCAGGTACCTACACTCCCTGCGAGGATGGCAGCCACGGCGGAGAAATTCTTCACCAAAGCAGCGTCATGCAGGAACCACCTGATCAACGAGTTGGGCGAGTACGACACCGAGGGGCTGAGGCACAAGAGACCAAAATCGATCTTCGATCCAGGTTAGTGCTCAACACAGCGACGAAGAAGTGCACTCCCCCCCCCCCCCCCAGTGGCAGAAATCCGTGTGAAACTATCTAGTGTAGTGAGTCAAAGAAAAGAAGTGCACCCCCCTTCCGCCTGTCGCAGAAATCCGTGTGAAACTATCTAGTGCAGTGAGTCAAAGAGTGGAAACCCATGATCCTTGACTACAATCTGTTCCACAGCTGTGGACCTAGTATATAAGAATTTTAAAGTACTAATAACCATAAGATAATTTTGCAGACATATAACTCTGACAATGTGTTAATCAATTGCACGAAAGCAAAGCCAATGCCTAAAAATGAAATGATAATTATAACCAATTTGTAAAAGCAGGGGAAGATGTCATCAACAGAATGACAGGCACCCCTACTCTAGTCCCGTCAACTCCAGTGGAGTTGACAGTAATTTCGTGTGCTGCCTGTCGTGTGCTGCACTATCCGGCGGTACACCCGTGAAGACTACGTTGCAGTCATACGCCGGTAAAGTCTTCGTTCTTATATAAACATTTAGTAGGTTAGTATTAAAAATGCGACGATAACTCCCACAAAAATAGTTACCGAAATGCGAAATGTAAGTCACCGACCCACCCAATTTTAATAGTACTATTTCGCAAAATAGGCACTGGTTACAAGAGAATTTGTCAACAGTGAATTTTCTGATGTTAAAAACGTTTACAATTAACAACAAAGTCACTGTTTTTAAGATTTTTTAAGAGGTTATACAATGCATTCAACTGTAGACTACGCTTATCTCAAATCTTTGTAAACATTATTCCAAAGATTGTAGCTTAAGCGTCGCCGTGTCTGCCATCCGCTACCAGAAGTTTGTCGAAAATATGTTCCAACAGCCAGAGATGAAAAGAATTATACCAGCTGTTCTCGTCGTCTGCAGTGTTGTGAGCTGATAAATTCCTGCGACTTTGCTAGCGGCACTGTCGTAATTTCGTCATAACTGTTAAATGTTTTTTCTTCCGTAGACTAGTTGTTTCAGTGAATACACTTTTCTCATTGCCGAGTCAACTGCACGTCGCCATGTCGCATAATCGATGTGGTTTGTTCAGTTTATGACTATTAAAGAACTCAGTCCTTTTGTTTCGAACAGTTTTATGAGTTTATTATTGACTTCTTCTACTCCTGTAGGAACTACGTTGAAATTATATAGTATCCGAAGATGCAGGTTCATTCGGCAATGACTATTGTAAGCAACCGATCTATTCCTCTTCGCCGTTATACTCAATCTCTTGATCCATCTCCATAGCACTCTACACTGTCTTATTCTTTTCTTTAAGAGTAAGAATTATCGATTTTTATCCACGCTCAATTATAAAATATTTATGTTGTGTCACAGTCTCCCGCTGCCTATTGTGAAACGATTGTTTCCGTTCTTGCACTATTGCAACAGCATCTCATTAGAAGAGCAACATAAAAACTAACCAGTTTTATAAACGGGGATTAGAACTCAAAGATTATTAAACAACACTATACTAAGCGTCCTGCACAGATAGCTTGTAAGGCTAAAGTGGATTGAGGCAAAATAACAACACTTCGTATGGAGTACACTACTGTGGACCAATAAAACATTTTCAAAATCGATAAACTAAAAGTTTTATAAATTTTGGCCCTCTGAAAGAGAAAATGTCAAAGCACATGGTAAGAAACTGGAAGCAGAATCAGCTGGACGCGAGTAGAACTGAAGGAAACTGACCTGGAAATGCGGACTGCTATCGGCTGTACCTGTTAAAGAATAAAGTAAAACGAAAGAAAGCCGTGGAGGCTTAAGTCTTCGGCTGAAACCAGCCTTGTAGTAGAGTGAGTTACGTCAAGGAACACAATGATAGCGCAGTCAATCGGTCTAGGCTTTTTTTACTTCTGTAAGCCAGTAAGACGTGTTGTAGCTTTTAAGAACTGAGTAGAAGTTATTTTCAGGTACCTAAATAAAATGTCAAGATATAAAAAATATTTGTCGTATTGATTGTTATTTAGCTAATTGATGACTTGCGGTAATAAATACGGTTACTACCAAACCGCGATTTGTTTTAATTATAATCGGACACTAGTCAGTCACAGTTATCCACAAAGTAGTCCCTTCTGTAAAAGATTGAAGAAAGATAACTTCAAGCTCATTTTGATATCCGAATAGTTTCTAGTATCTTGTAAGTACTTCGTAATTTAAACCTTCATAACAAAACGTTCCTCATTATTTAATTAACAACTCTCGGTTTGATAATTAATCTAATCCCATGTGCAACAATTAACAGATATTGTTTTGGTAGCAACTGATCTCTCTATTTAAAGATTTTTCCCCGTAGGCTCAATCCTTTCAATGTGGCCATATAAGGGAATCTTTCTTTACCCAATATATTTTTCATTTGTGTGTATATTTTGCGGTCGTTATATCTTCTGTATTGAACAGGCCAAAGATTAATCACAATATTTTTCTTTCTAACTTCTCAACCATATATCTGCTGAATATCCTGAGGCTCTGCTTAGCCTGTACAGTATCAGGTTGGATGACGCTAAAATAGTGTCTGAGATTGGCGTTGATGATTTTGAACTTATGTTGTAGGCGCCATTGGTTAAAATATGTTTTCATTTTTTGATTACCTTCTCTTGACTGTATTGAAGTGACTGAGTTTTGCGTTGATGAATTTTGAATATATTGTCACAGCGATACATTATTTCAGTAAGTAATGAGTGATTTGGTTGTATGTTTAATTTCGATGATATTCGCAGTATCAATTCGATTAACCGATTCGCACATGGTTATGCGAGTCGCGCAGAAGGTCAGTCGCTGAATCATTTTGGCAGCGTGAAGTTATGAATAAGGAAGACCTGTGATACCATGCCGGGTCCAGGTCGATACGGACTTCCGCGCTAGTAAAATTCATAATGGCAGTCGCATTCGCAACGTAATGTTCCCCAGTGACTATCGGATGTTTAATCAGCTGTTGGAAGAGCATGTAACCGTGTGTATTGGTGGGGCTGTGATTGAGGTACTGAACGATAATACTAACTGCTACGAAGATTTGTTTAAAACTGTACTTCTCTCTCGTAAGACCTTTCAATTTTCGGAATATAATCTTCATGTATATTATTTCTATAAGGTATTTTGTCACAGGCCATTATCTCCCTCCACTTAACCGAAATCTATGAACGAGATGTCATTTTAAAGCATATGATCTCCACTTTGGTCACATCATATTTTAAGAAAGTAATTTTTCGGAATTTGACCATTAAATGGCAAAAATGTCAATTTTTCTAAAATGCAGCTTTTTTGTGTTACGAGTCATTTATCTCCATTGATACCTATCTGTAATCGTTTAATGAAGTATCATTTTAAAGATTAAGATCTCCGCTTTGGTGACATCTTATATTAAGACATGAATTTTTCGTAATTCGACCTATAAAGGGCAGAAGTATAAATATTTCTGCAACGCGTTCCCTACATATCTAACCGATATAGAGTAATGACGTATCAAATTATAGACTAAGGTGCCCGCCGTGGTGACATTATATTTTTAGAAACGAATCATTCGTAATTCGACCCTTAAAGGGCAAAAATTTCAATTTTTATAAAATGAGTTTTTTTGTGTCTCGAGCCATTTATCTCCCTTCATATCTAACCGATATAGATAAATGATGTTTCGTTTTAAAGACTACGTTCTCCGCCGTGGTAACATTATATTTGTAGGAAGGAATTTTTCGCAATTCGACCCTTAAAGGTAAAAATTTCAATATTTCTAAAATGCGTTTTTTTATGTCTCGAGCCATTTATTTCCCGGGATATCTAACCGAAATCGATAAATTAAGTAGGATTATGAATATTAGTGTCTCAGCTTTGGTGATATCATATATTAAGAATGATTTTTTTAGGAATTCAACCCTTAAAGGGAAAAAGTATCAATGGTTTTACACCGTATTTTTGTGTCACAAGCCATTTATCTCCATTAATATCTCACCGAAATAGATAAATGAGGTATAATCTTAAAAATTAATGTTTTCGCTGTGGTCAATAAATTTATCTGAATTTAACCCTTAAAGGGGGAAAAATATCAGTATTTATAAAATCAGTTTTTTGTGTCTCGAGACATTTATCTCCCTTGATAATTAAATAAAAATGATAAACGAGGATTCATTTTAAAGACTCAGGTCTTCGTAAGGTCTTCGGTTCCGTTATGCCATATTTTAAGAAAGAAATTTTCCAAAATTTGACTCTAAAATGTAAAAATATTAATATTTCTACAACGCATTTTTCTGTCATCAGTTATTTATCTCCTTGATACCTTACCGAATTGGATAAATGAGGTATCGTTTTAAACATTAAAGTATCCGCTTTTGTCACATCATATTTTATGAAAGAACTATCCCCTAATTCAACCCTTAAGGGGCAAAAGTATCTTTATTTCTAAAACTTTTTTTTTCTTACCACGCTTGATTACAAACCGAAATCAATAAATG
>JARYHS010011408.1:259302154-259547338 GCA_031002005.1 Vandiemenella viatica | reverse complement strand
TATCTCCTAATTCAACCCTTAAGGGGCAAAAGTATCTTTATTTCTAAAACTTTTTTTTCTTACCACGCTTGATTACAAACCGAAATCGATAAATGAGGTATCATTTTAAAGACCAAAGTGTCTGCTTTGGTCACACCATACTTTATAAAAGAAATTTTTTGGAATTCGACACTTAAAGGGCAAAGGGATCAATATATTACTGCAGCGTGTTATTATCTCCATTAGGTAAAATCATTTATTAAGAAAGAATTTTTCGGAATTTGATGCTTAAATTGGTCGCGCGTATGAGATAGTTCAGAGCCAAGTCCCTAGATAGCAGCAGCAGACATCACAGAGATGTCAATAAACTTTTTTATACAATAAGTAACTATTCGGATATTTTTTTCTATTACGGAATCATTTTTGTTTTGCTATACAATTACAATGTAAACATTTTATCCGCAAGGCAACACATATCACAGAGATGTTGATATGCCGTGTGCATTTTGTTCAGGTTGGTTGCGTTCTGTTAAGGTCAGTGACAGTTTGACGTACATACAAAATGTTTTAAATTTTTCTAAGTGTTTCGTAATATGTTGTAAGTATTTTGATTCCTACTTATTACACTAAACAAATAAATATTTGCTACGAAAGTGCGGTTCTACTATGCATTATATTACAAGCATTCAACCTCATTATTCATCGTATTTATTTGCGAAATTTTCGTTTGGGTCGTCTAGCGTGGTTTACTTTCGTTATTTTTCGGTTGGTGGTTAGTGTATTATTTTATTAAAACTGTGACAGTAAAAGCGCGGTCTTGCATTCCGTGAGTACGTGTTATATATGACCAAATCGTACCGCATATTTATCATCTAAAATCATTAAATATTGAGTTGACTGTGAATACACTTGTTAACCAACCGTGGAGACACTATTACTAAAAGAAACGAAGTCTAGATACCAAGCACTAGGTACATTAAGTAATCTGCTAATGAATATTTTATAACTAAGTAAAACCAATAATTTGACATTATGTTGTAGTCGCCTTTTGTTAATATGTATGATATTTCCATTTTTCACATTCTGACGCAAAAGCTTATTCGTCAGTGATGTTGGTTCCTATCCGCTGAAAACTCCTTTGATTTTTCTTTGTCCCACGCACAACTCTCTGAGT
Source organism: Vandiemenella viatica (assembly GCA_031002005.1). Classification (NCBI taxonomy): domain Eukaryota; kingdom Metazoa; phylum Arthropoda; class Insecta; order Orthoptera; family Morabidae; genus Vandiemenella; species Vandiemenella viatica. The sequence continues at coordinate 259,546,185 of JARYHS010011408.1, read as the reverse complement.
GCCAGTTTTATATGTAATGAACTGAGTTTTTTTTCGAAAACTAGACGTCAATTTAATGGTTCATGTTTCTGTACCGCATTCAACTCTAATTTCGAACCCTTCGTTGATTAATACCACGATTATTATTCAGTAATTAATTTAACCTCGAAATTTAGTTGTTTCTCATCGAAAAAGCAATAAACATGGCCGTAACGCGGGATTGAAACCGCGTCCTCCCGACTGCAAGGACCTAGCTTTACCGCTTGCCTAATTTAAACATCCAGTCAGTTCGTATATTAATAAAGACTTCTCTAAACTGCAGTAAAGTGTATATTTAGTGTACACTAGCAGATACCCACGACTTCGTACGCGTGGGTTAAGAATTTCTTTGCCAGAATTGAATACAGAAAGTTGTTGGCAACGAAGGATTGGTCCCAAACAACACCGAGACGGCATAATATGACAGGAAGTCTATCACTATATCATTCTACCGTCGAACCTGTTTCTTAAAGAAAATCAATTTCCAACTTATTTCTGTCACCATGCCATAATTTCTCAAAATTACATGACTACAACTGTTAATCATACCGGAAAAAATGTCCTGTACCCTTCCTACAGATTTTCTGGTCAAATTCCATCAATATCGATATAGTCCATTAGTTGTCAAAACGTAACAAAAAGACAGAGACTTACTTTTGCATTTATAGTATTATTACTGCAGATCACACACACGCTGACTGCGAGGGATCATTATAACGTTAAAAAGTGTACACCTACAGCATTGCAAGACTACCTATGATTTGCCTCGCATTGAACCCCTAAATTTGTGATATCTAGTTTATTATTCAATCCGAATAACCGACAGTCCAGGCGTGATTCATATGATCAAAAACAATTTTTAAACATCTTTGCCTCCACGGAGATTTGAACAACAGACCACGATCCAAACAGCAGTGAGCAAGTGCTTTAACCACTGAGCTACCAGACCGCTTTATGGTAAGGCAGTACAGAGACCTCTACATCCTACGCGGCTGTCTATCACCGTTCAGTAATTTTTCGAAATTATAAGACTAAATGTATTATTTATACAGAAAATTTTTCAACCAAATGTAGACAGTACTTTTCTCCTTGTTTCAAAGGATAAGAGTGCAAACTTTCATCGAAATCGGATGAAATTGGGGATTTGTATGAGGAACAAAGAAACTAAGAAACAAACAAACATACATACATTCATCTTTATATATATAGATTCATCAACGCAACGCTGCGTTGTGTGTTTCACGGTTAGCTACACAAGTTTTCTTACAATTTAATATTTTCTGGCATGACTTCGTGACAAGCAAAAGTCCCTCTCAGTCCTCTAGCCGGTGTGCAGCGGCCCGTAGCGCTGGCTGGAGTCTCCAGTTAACCTCTGCTCTGGCCAGGCCAGGTAACCGCTTTCAGAAGCTCCACGGATGCGGGAGAGCAGACCAAGAAAGTTGTCGGTGCAAGTTGTGTGCGCTAAGCTGCTGGACTCCCTCCACCTCGGCCACCTGGTGCGGAACACGCGACCTGACAAAGTCTTCCACCTGCTCGCAGAAACGTCTCATTTCGGAAATGTTCCTGGAAATCCGCTGAAAGACTCGGATGGTCTGGCGCAGTTAAATAAACTTGTTATGTTACTAACTACATCTTCTCATTCCAAGAACATGTTTATTATATATTCGAATTTAATGTTGTCCCTGCATTTTTACTGTAAACAAACAATGCTTCCACGAACTCGAGATAATTTTCTCTTTAATTCTAACTTGTTTATATTCATTCTTAGTACTGATTCTTTTTATCTTGGACATTTCATAAGTACAGTAACATCACAGGAGCAATACAGCTTTAAATGTTCAAATACCCTGTTGGTTAAATTATCGGTCGTTTGATCAATTGTTAATTGTTGTTGCGAATGGAGTTAATTTTATCATTCACTGTTGTTTTTTTTTTTTTAAATAAATAATATCCACAGTTTGTTATACTGTGAAAGTATGAAAATATACAGTATCGTTTATAAGAATAATTTACAAATTAATATTTAGTAATCGGCATAAGATGACAGTAAATTCAGTTAGGGATGCATTCTGGATAGTTTAAATACAATTTCTCGGTATAAATAAATAGCTGTAAATGAATATCGTATGAATTTAATGAATGGTACATTAAGCTTGTTAACATAAATCAACCGCATCATTATTGAAAGACATAGTGAGTGGTTGAGTTAACCTGCTCCATGCAATTCCTTATGAGTTAAATGAAGGCAGTCCAATATTGTTAAAAAATAATAGTAAGTAAATCGAGTTTTTAACAACATGTCAGACAGAACCAACGGCTTCAACAAATGTATGTTTACAAACAGTTAGATTACGCTTTAGACAAATCTGTTATGTTAGATTGTTCAAAGGTGCATGATTTTTATAACACGATGCCGTTTTGTTATATTTTCGTAGGATCTACAAACTTTTTAGTTTTTGTAAATGACGATTTATCTCAAAATGAAATACTTTATTTTCGTGCCTACTTAATAATTTTGCTGTTGACCATTATATTTTTTCTTCTTTTAATCGGACAAAATTTCTCAGAAACTAACATTTTACGCTAAAAAAAAAATTCTGTTATGTGCATTCCATTCCTTATTCGGATCATCGACTTTGTATAAGTGATATTATCAAGATATTCTGGTCTTTTTAAAGTGCTCAGCAACATGTTTTGAAACCTGAATGCATCCATTACTACATTTTTTCCGTCAAGAGCTATATTCAATTTACTCTGTCACTATATTCACCTTATTTGTCGGAACAAACGGTCATTTTACGGCAATATTTTGCTGGGCCAAAATAATTAACTAGCGCATTATGGTGATAGGCAGAGACGTTCGATCGTACGTGAAAGTTATGCTGCTGTTACTATTTATTAGTCCGTTTCCATAAATAATATGCGAAAGAGAACCTGTGAACCAATGAGATGAAAAATCCAGAGCTTAGGGAGCGTCAATAAACCACGTAGCTCCATATGAACCACCCCTCCTCCCCACGTAGCCCGACGTGGCTTTTGCCTCTAACCCCTTCCCGCCCCCCTACGTAACACGTAGCTTTTTTTCCCCTATTGATTACAGAAGGTATTTTGTACTGTTTTCTCTTGTAAATTACATACGATGATAGTTAAATGACAGAAATAAATATTCAAATCCTGTTGTGTGTTCTGTGCCTTATTTTAACTCTGACAAATAATATGAATAAGAAGCTATATGGCTTGGAAACCCTTCCCCTCCCCCCTCCCCCCTCCCCTAGGCGAAACCACAAAGTTTATGGACGCTCCCTTAGGATCGCAGAAAGCCTATACTTTAGAATGAGTGGTTTCTGAATAAATTCAGGAACTTTGCGGAAAGATTTATACCTTAGGCGGGATGTAAAAATTAATTAAATATCTTCGACAAGCTAGTAACTGCTGATTTAAAGTTCAGTTTTCCTTAAAGCAGTAGTAATATTATGAAATTTTTCATTCGCACGTTTAAAATAGTGCACCCTTCGCTCAAAGGTTTTCTCATTTACTTGAGCATAAGTGTCTTGAATAAATGTGACTGTTACTATCTGCTAATCCTGTAATGTGTTATCTAATAATATAGTTTATTGTGTTATTTCGGTTTTTGATACTGTCATTTCTTTTTTCGAAACAGAAGGCCGTTCGCTTTTAAGCCCTCATAATTATAGACAAATCGCAAGAAATAGTGTACAGGACAGTCGGTTATTGGGGCTTTGATTCATCCATGTCGGCTCCTTTTCGTACATTCACTCTAAACGTCTGCGTCTCAATGGGCAAAGCGAATGACATAAAATCTCAGCTTTTTATCCTGTTGAGTGAATGTTCCCATTATCTGATCGAATTAAGTTAAAAATTATGAAGAAAGAGCGAAACATTAATTTAAATCCATAAAAACCCTTCGCCACCCACGTTTAGTGAATCGCGGAGTAATAATAATAGTAAAATCTCTCTTTTCAAACTAACTGCTTACAAAAGATGAAAAGAAAATCTTTTATTGAAAACAGATTTTTTTTAGAGAAAATCTTCTTCGCGAAAATAAATTATTTTGTTCTTATTTACCCTAACTCATGCACCTTTTAGGAAAACTCTGAAAGCTTTTTGAATTTTTTTTTCTTTTCATCCTTAACACTTCAGTCACAACCTCAATATGCGAAATCATAAAGCTAACAATTAAAAAAAAAAAAAACAAGTTATTTTCAACTTTACTGAGGCCACAGATGTTCTTGACTCCTTAACCAAATCCACTTCCACGAAATAATTATTAGAAATTCATAATAGTATTCACGCATAAAAAAGAAATTCATATTCTTTTAAGAAGACTATTTTTGCCAGAACATGAGGCCAATTGTTCACATCAGTTTTCACCAACTCACCAGAAAAAAAAGTATGTAGTACAATCACTTTTCCGTTTGGTTCAGCTTTATGTCCACAGATGCCATTAAGAGAAATGTCTTTGTTTTGCTCAAAAAAACTCAAAGAAACGAATTAAAAAATTACTGTAAAAGTGGAGGATTTTTCAATGCGAGTTATTTTTAAGTTACTTTTGGCTTCGAGAATATACACCCAATGCAATGTTTGTGTTTCATATATATTTAATAGAATATTCTTTGTGTATTCTGCCTAGTATATACTACACAATAGAAATAAAACACCCATACCCCAGGTCGGACACAAACTGCCGACCCCTGCAAGATGAGACCAGCTCCTTATCACTACGCTGCTCGAGTCGGTTATTGTCACACCTGATCATCGATTTGATGTGTCAGTGTTGGATATTTAGGCACAACACGTAATGACGCAATCAACGTTTATAATTTAAGCCACCTAATTGGTGAGGCATTAGAGGCGGGAGAGAACTGGGGGCAAAGACTGGGAAGAAACTTGCCCATAGCCTTTTGAAGGAATCATCCCGGCATTCCTCAGAAGCGATTTCGGGAATCCAAGCAAAACAGAAATCTTGATGCCCGGACAAGGATTTGAACCCGCATCCTGTTACCGCTCTGCCTCCGAGTTCGGTAAGTCAAATGCCATTTTGCGGAAGTATTATATCTGATCTTATAAATTATTAATTCAACAAAAAGCTTAGTGAACAGGAAACAGTGCTCATCAACAGAACAGATTTTGAATTACTTGAAATGCAGTTGCTTCTTACTCATGAATCAGGTGTGCCGCAGTGAATGCGTAAACAAACGGGAGATGCACGCGAGAGGTGAGGCAAAACCCAGTTGGGTTGAAGCAATTGGAGCCTGACAGCCAGTGCTGCCAATATCGGCGAAACGACGTCACATTGACGGCCCAAACAAGGTGCAAGCCGCCGGATGTGTCAAGAGCCAAGTCTGAAAGGAAAGTAAGGAGAATGACGGGGCAAAGATTTCAGAAAACTTTTTCGCCCCAACGCAGCAGACCTGTCAAGCTACCGGGAGAGAATTTCGAGAATCTCTGCGACAAAGTTCTCAGCGAACAGTCTACCAATGACAAGACTAGCGGCGCTGTGAGAATTTTTTTCTAGAAGAAGTAGTAGTCTGCGATATTATCTGACAGAACAGCTACATAAAGTTTGTTGGAGATTCAATTAATTTCTTTATCATCTGTTAAGAAAGCACTGAGTTACCTTTTTTCCATGTAAACATGTAAAGCATTGAAGTTTATGTGTTGAGCGTATGTGTAAGAAACATTCGGACCAAAACACACAGGATTTTCGTATGCCTTCTCACGACCTGACTAAAATCATGCTATCCATTCACAGCTAAAAGGTTAAGCTAATTTTGTAATTCGACTGGGAGGTTGGCTGATCTCTCCCGAAGGTGGTATGCTTTGTCTGGTATGGGAGATATGGTGGCCAGTTCCTTTTCCTTCCTGCCAAACATATCCTAATTAGGTTAACGTGGAATCAGAACCATGAAAATACTGTAACGTTTTTCACATTACATATCTATGCAAGCGGTGAAAGTCGGGGATTCAAAGCGTAAATCTTTCGATTTCAAGTCAAACACCTTAATCAGTCAACGAACAGGCCAAACCCCTACAAAGCATAGGCGTTGGATTCTATTTCGCTATTCCTACCTTATCATTTCTGGCCAAACCCCTACTGAAAAGGGAGCGTCCATAAACTAAGTGGATCCATCTGGGGTGGGAGGGGGGGGGGGAAGGGTTGGATGGAAAGCTACACTGGGCTACGTGGGGGAGGGGTAGTTCAGAACCGGGCAACGTAGCTTTTCATTCATATTATTTGCCACAGTTTAAAATGAGGTTCTGAACATATAACAGAATTTAAATATTTGTTTTTGTCATTTAATTATCTCCGTATGTAATTTACGATAGTCTGAAAAGAGAAAAACAGTACAAAATGTCTTCTGGACCAATAGGGAAAAAGCTACATGCTACGCAGGGGAGCGTGGGGGGGGGAGGTGTAGAGACAATGCCACATCAAGCTACGTGGGGGATAGAGGGGAGGTTCAAAGGAGGCTAATATGGAGCTACGTGGTTTATGGCGGCTCCCAAAGGGCACTAGAAAAGTTTCGATTTGATTACCGAGATATCAAAGTGGCCAAATTACACTCCACCCTAAAAAGCCTGTTGAATATGATTTCCACTGTGGTTGGGCTGCCACGAGAGATGTGAACGTCAGAAGGATAGTGAGATTTTCACACTATCAAGTAGGTTACTGTGTTTTTAACATTAAAAATTAGTAAGTACCGTGATTCAACAGTTAAAATTGCAAAATTACGGAAGTGCTAGGAGTAGTTATGTAAACTGGATGAACTAATGAAAAAATAACAGATAGTCTAAAAAAATTACAGTAACAAGATAACACATATAATCACCAGTAGAAAACCATATTATTGGGAATGCAGTAAGTATATGTTTCATTATTCTTACATTCTTCATCAAAGCTTGAAACCATCAACTAATTCAAACCTTAGACATACTTGATCCTTTGCTATTATTTACTATACGAGACGTGAATCAGTAGTATCAAGAACTTCTAAAATTTGGTAATTGGACAAATTTTATCATGCATTTCCATATGGCACTGTAAAGGACAAGGAAAGGTCCAACGGGCTGGGTTCAAACCGATGGCCCATGGTAGCTGCGTTCACTAGATTAGTTATCTGAGGGTTTTCATAAATATTTAGATGATTTTTTTGCGAATATCTCCAATTTGCATCTCAAAAAGTAAAAACAAGCAGCAGAGAACAACACTTATACATTTCAGAACCGAAATCAACACGCAGCGGAGAACAATATTTAATTTATACTTTTTACCAAGTCAGGTGTGTGTGTGGTAAATTTGCCAATAACCGTCCGACAATCCATATTTCGGTTTTCCATGGTTTACCGAAAACTGGTCTAAGCCGGAATGGTTCCTTGTAAAAGGCCATCACCGAATTCCTTCCCGTTCCTTGCCCTAAATCCTGTCCCGCCTCTAATTAGCTGGACGTCGACTAGACGTAAGGTCCGAATTAAAAAAATAAAAACAATTGGCAGTAATTACGGACTGCCGGCAGAAGTTAAAACTTAAAACTATGAATATCATACACGCAATACGTCATACTAATAGCTACAGATACACTAAATTATAATAACTCCGTGTGGTCGTAATGACCAAGTAACACGGTTTCTATTGGCTGCGCATTCCGTCCCTGACTTAGCTGCCTTAACCAAACCCGGTAGTGCTATCAGGTACAGGAGACCTACAGTTCAAAGTTAAATCCGAACCACGGAATCGTTCTGGACCTGTGCCGGAGCTGAAGGTCAAGTTAAGGTTCTACGAAAATCCTTGAACAGGGATTTGAACTGGGGACATTTCGTTCCCCAGTCAGATACCAGACCACTACAGATGTACTGTTAAGATTAGAATGTCAGTGACGCGAATTCATACGATTGTACTCATCCAAAAATCGTCCAACGTGCGTAATGAAGTTTTCGCTTCAAACACTAAAAATCTAGTTCACAACCCGAAGGTTGTTTGAATATTCCCGAAGGAGACGTATCAAGCTATTGTGTCAGAGGCAAGAAGGCCAATTCCTTTCCTCAGTGTCCTACGGTTTAACGTGCAATCAGAACCACGGAACGTTACGGCATTGGTGATATGATCAAACACAACTCCTAAATATTCCTGCTCACCACGGGATTTAAACCCGCAATAAGATAAAAAAACGTTCGGAAGTGAGCGCTTTAACCGCAGACCACCTTGTATTGAAGTATACGTGTCCTAATTACTATTAAAATCGGATAAAAACTGTGGGTGATGAACGACGTGGACAGATATTAATGTGAGGAGGGTTGTAGATCAAACGTAAAAAGTATTTCTCTATTAGTTTTAAAGTATACCCATGCAAAGTTCCATTAAATTGGATAAAACTGTTTCTTTGTATGAAGAACATTGACCAAAAAACATTCATTTTAAAATACTAAATACAAGTATAATCTACATGTATACTTTCACAACGGTTAGCGTTCTGGCCTCGCATTCGGGAGGACGGCGGTTCGATCCCCGTCCGGGCATCCAGATTTGGGTTTTCCATGGCTTCCCAAATCACTCCAGGCAAATGCCTGGATGCTTCCTTCATAAGGCCATGACCGAATTCCTTCCCATTCCTTGCCCCCCCATCCTTTCCAGTCTCTAAAGACCTCGCTTTTAAGAGACGTTAAGCAGTTTAAAAAAAATTACTTTCACAGCTCTTCAAGCGCAACTAGTCATTCGTGTAGCTACAAAATTCTGTTACCATTAGCATGTTGATACACAAACCGCCCAACAGCATACCATACGTGCAAAGCGTCATAGTATGTTGGTGACGGGAAGTCACGAATTCATGGATTTAGCCCCATCCCAACATTGCCTAACGCACCTATAGAAATTTTTACTTCAAAAACAATGATAACAACTGCACAGTTCACACACAGATTGAAGATCTTAAGCTCTTCACTTCATTAGTGAGAAACGTTACAAACTCGTCACTGAAGCATGTGTGGTGATTATGTTTGGTGCTCTTTAAGCTGAGCGTATATTTTAAACTTTTGGAGATGTTATTACTGGTTTCCAGAAAGTTGATATAATACAGCACATTAACAATTGTCTGATTTCGGAATCGAAGAACGCAGGCACAGATGAGGACAGTATGCCGTGTCAGATGATTCCTTGTTGTATTACAGTGAGAAGCAGTTCACAGGTCAGCTGAGGTGGGAAGCACGTCTCAACTTCTACTCGTTTTCCGCGCCACGCCCTCCCTTTAGACCGGTGCCGCTCGTTTAGCCTGCAGAGCGAGGTTCCCCTAATAATTGGCGACGTACATTATCCCTCGAAGCTTCGTTCTAATTTATCCCTCTGGGTCCGCTCCGCACTGCGGACTGTTAATTCCGCTTCCTCCTCGCGGCGCTTATTCGGCCGCATTTAACCTGCCGCCCGCCTGCTTTATCGTCACACTCTTATCTCCGCCCTTCCTCCGTCGTTCCGTCCGCGTGACCTATGAACGCGGGGTATTTTCTCTCGGCTTCGGCTTCCTCTGAGGTGGATGCAGTGTTAAGACGTTAACGATTTAAATAACTGCGGTGCTGCTCGGAGGGCATTTCCACGGTTCAGTTTTCCCCGTAATTTTCTAAGGGGGTGCTTCCTTGAGGGACACAAGAACGATGAACACGGTTGCACGTAGCCAAGCCAATAAATTTTGGAGCGTTGTTTTACGCCCAGAAAAAATGGCGCTACACAGGACATGTCACGTTAATATTAATCCATACTTGGTTTCACAAAAGTGTCCTAATGAAAGATCGATACCATTAAATTTGACGATGGTAGCAAGGAGATAACGAATAGAGCTATTTTAATAATCCAGACTTAGTATTCAGTAGAATACATGTATTCCGGCTTGGTACATGTATGGGTAAGAAGTTAGTTACTCTATGGCCTGACATTCGGAAGAACGTGGGTTCGAATCTCCATTCGACCATCCAGATTTTGACTGTCCACGTTTGGCCGAAATCACTACACACAAATGCCGGGATGATTCTTCAAAACTTCCGTGGAGAAATTCCTTCCCGGCCCTGTCTCATTCTTTTCCCGCCTCTAATAATCACAAGGCGTATAGTAGTAAGAAAGAAAGATTGGTGCATGTCCTTCCACGCGAGATAATTTATTTTATGTGGTAGAAGATTCTAGATGTTGAACCACGTCAATTTATGAAATCCTAACGTTTCGGCTTTCATTTGGCGGCCTTCTTCAGAAGACTATCAAGGCTGGGATCGTTGTCGCCTATGTATAGCTCCCGAAGAATGCGTTAACCGTTTGGAGTGACGTCACACAAGTAACCGCCTGCGTCCTGCGCTTTCCTAATCAAGCATGACCATATTTGGTCAAGTTGTAGCCCGCCGTCCGCGTCGTTCATATTCTCGATGATTTAACTTTTCTCGTTCGCCTACAACCTCTTTGTCTCTGGACTATTCACTTAAGAATTATAACTCACATTTTCATTATATATTTCGCGTAGCGCTATTCTAGTTATCCTCTAAATTTGTACACTTAAGTGTCTAATATTTGCTTATGGTGGCAGTTTGATTAATTATTAGCTTTGGCGCATTAATGAAGGTTAGAAGTATTGGTTCAACTAGGTGTCCTGTGCGAAAATAGCTATGTTGATGATTTGTGGTAGGGTAAAAGAAGAACGGGGTTATTTGTAGCAATTGCTGATTTGCCAATTGAAATTGGAGCGTGCCAGAACACTTAAAACAAAGACATAGGAAACAATTAGAAATGATGAAATCTTTCACTGATAGAAAGAAAAATATCTGTATTATAGAAAACACACACTGTTTAACAATATTCCTGTGATATGTGGTGTTGCTATCTAGTGGTAATGTGATCACTTCTTATCGACGCCAGCGAATCCTAGCTGCTTAACTCTGGACAATCGTATTCCTGCGACATTGGTTGCCAATTAATCATTTACAGGTCGCATATCGAAAAATTCCTTTCTTAATCAATGACGTTAACAAAGTGGAAGATTTATTCATTAAAAATATATTTAATTTATCGAATTTTGTAAGGTATGAAGGAATAAAGATGGCTCATCTAAAAAAAACACATTTTACAAATAATATATATGATGTAAGAACGAAGACTTTCCCGACGTACGACAGCAATGAAGTCTTCACGGAAGTACCGCCGAATTGTGTTGTGAAAACACGATATTTCGAAGACTAGCTCCCCCGTCTTCTTCAGGTGTGGAGACATCTGCACTTGTCGGCTGACCCACAGATACTGTTATCAAAGAAGCAATCGAAATTCGACTGGCCAACACATTAAATAGAGACAGGTTCTATGTCTTAGTGAGGCATGGAATCCAGTCTTGTCAAGAATCCGCAGAGAACGTGGTACCTCTGTCCACCTGCAGCCATAGAGGGCTCCATATTAGTTTGGGCCGCAACGAGAACTAGAGGCACGCCCACTAGCAGCCAGCCACCGGACGCGAAAATGTATATAAGGAAGTGCGGCACCCGAGCAATCTCAGTATCTATGGGTCAGCCGACCAGTGCAGATGTCTCCACTCCTGAAGAAGACGGTGAAGCTAGTCGTCGAAATATCGTGTTTTCACAAAACAATCCGGCGGTGCACCTGAATACTTCATTGCAATATATATGATAAGGGGTTAATAATTAAATGAGGCTACCTCTACATACGCCGATGTAACATGGAAGCGGCCATCAGGGTGCTTCAGGACGGAGGCATCTTTTACCAGAAGCAACAGACGCTAAGAAAACCAGCTGACCATATGGGCCAAGATCCTCAGTCAGCACCTAGGGAAACCGAGGCGCCAAGGAAACAAGCAGAAAAAAGAAGAACCAGAGGCAGAAAGAAGACCACAAGTGTGCATCAGTGTTACAGGTGCCAGAAATTCTAGCACAACGCCACAGACTGCCACCATGCCGTTGTGTTCGCTGTGGCGGGCGCCACAATGTCAAGGACTGTAGACGCTCGAGGACAGATACTCCAACATAAGTCTACTGCCAAGGGCCTCATTCGGCCGCATATGAAAGTTATCCTGTCAGGCGCAACCTGCAAAACACAATTTACGGAAGGCGACAAACCAACACTGCCAAGACTGATGATCTGCCAGCCAAGCGGAACGAGAAGAGAAACTCTTTCGTCAAGGGGAGAAAGAGAGAATCTCCCAACAGCTTGCAGACAGAAGACCAACTATCTCCCTACACCACTCAACGCAACAACACGCACGAGACCCGTCCACAAGGAGCTACAACGCCTGTCAAGAGAAGTGGTGTAGCCGACACCAAAATTTGATGTAAGAGAATCGACGAGAACAGCTGACCAAGCTGATCCAAATGACGACAGAACTACTAACAGTCATGATCCCCCAGAGGGATTAATGAAAATCAAGGACTTAGCGTCCATAGAAATACCCAAATACATTTGTAACACATGACGAGTCAAAAAAAATTTAAAACACCAACAAAAAAATCCATTCCCGATGGCTCAAAAGAGCCACAACTCTCTAACACCCCTCCTTTGTCCCTCGGCCAAATGAAGGAAAGGTTTAAAAAAAATAAAGAGATAATGGTAAACAGAATTTTGTAAATATTCAAATACAAATGGAAATGTGAAAACAACAATGCAGTTGTAAATAGTGGTCGCAGTATACGAGACAAGTAAAAACCAAAGTGTCCACCGTTGGTTGCCTGCAAGTAGTTCAGTGTTACAGAAGACCGTAGGCGTCGAAAAAGCAGACAGTGAAACAGCGTCCCCTCGCAGCGGTGGTGAATCAGATCAAGACTTACCACACGCACGCTTCGACATCCTAACAACAAATGGACGACAATCAGACAAATCGGAAAGATGAGAGGTGACCAGTCATCCAGAGCAAAACGGAACCTCGACCGGGTGTTTCGTCCTGTTTGTTAGAGCTCTGGAGCTTTCATTCGCCGGTTTCCAAAAGATCCACTATCTGACCAATCACTATCTGACCAATCACGATGTGCAAATCCAATCGGAAAATCAGAATCCTTTTCTTAAGCACACAGTTGGCTAAAATTATAAGCTTCACATATTTTCATATCACGTACATTAAATTGTTAACTATGTAACAGTCAACGAGAAGGTTTTAGAAACAAGGACAGTTATTTATTAATAATTTGTTTGTAACATAATTCTTTATTGTTGTTGTGTGAGAAGCTTCCGACCGGAAATGGAAAATAGCAGTTCACGAATCCACCTGCTGAATTTTTCCGATAAAGTCCACTTTTCTTGTCGGTTGCCACGGCGATTCCTCCACGCAACCGAAAAAACTATTGAATTACAAAATGTACCACCGTCTGATAGTTTAGTGAGTTCTGTACGGTTTTACCTGCACGGCTGTCAGTTTTGGGAAACAACGAGAAAAACAAGTACGCGTATGTTCTACCTACAAAGACTTAAAAATCGATTTCTAAGACAAATTACGAAGGCACCAAGATTCTCGCCAGTAGTAGATCTCCACGCCGCCACAGTACATTCCGTTTACATGAAGAAAAGATTAGATACCAAACAAAAAAAATTATACGAAAAAAGAATAACCAGTGACATTTAGAACCAAGATGACAAAATTTGGAGACAACAAAACTACGGCCATGGCATTAGCAATCTTCGGCAATCTTCAGAAGCTAAAGAGCCAGTTTCATAGTGCTGTTAATATTTTAATAAATAATTTTAATATAATTTATTCAATAATCAATGCACCATCATACATAAATTTTTGTAAATAATATATTCATAAATTATTCTCAAGTAAGTAGTGAGAATTTTAATTAATGGGAACAATGCGCTTGTATTTCATTGGAAAGTATTAAAATAGTAGGTGCGTAACTTCTCGTTTTTAATTTCAAACATAAATCCAAATTTCCATGGATTATTCGGCTTCTGAATTTGTTTTTTCATGTTGAAAAAAGTTTGCCACAGCTGTATGTCGAATCAAAGAACATCTCTAGGTGATTTTCTGGCTCACGATGAAGCTGGCAAATTAATGGCATTAGCAGACTGCAACCAAAAATTAAAGGTACTGGTAGGATTTTTTCCCGAGCTTCTCTGAAGTTCTTCCACTGTTTTCATTAGCATATCACCAACGGGATATGTTGTGGCAAATAAGGAGATCTTTGTTTGAAAGTGTCTTTCTTTATCGAACTTCTTACTATTTCCATGTTGTTCTTTGCAAATAAGACATATGGGAAAACTATTTGAGTTCGCAATGAAGCAAAAGATTCAATCCACTCACTTTTGAATTCACGACGGTAATGTTTTATTAAAACAGCCATTTAATGATATCATCAAGAAAGATTAAAAATATGTTTTTTTAAGAATTAGATAAGAAAAAAGAAAATAAATCTACCAAATGAATTCAAAGGTGATATAACACCTGAAATACGAATACTCGAAAAACCAGATACAAGAAATTAACTGGTGCGAAAACACTTTAACAGTTGACCTAAAATTACTGTGGTATTTTATTTAAATCGTTGTTATTGTCGGTAACGTTTAGCAAAAGAACTTGTATTTAATGAGTTCTGGTAGCTTTCAACTATTTAGATCTTACTGATGTTACTATTACTACTACTACTACCACTGTCGGTAAAGATGTATGAAAAAATACACAGACGGAAAAAAAAAATCCCAACACCAAGAAAAAATTATTGTAGAGTAATGAAATTTGGACAATGCATTTGTCAAGTTAACATGTTTAATTGATTAAATTTTCAAGATCACAGGTTAATTTAAGCTCAAGAAAATGCATTTCAAATGTGAAATACTGTTAAATTAATAGCCGGTGTAACCTCCAGAATTTTGAATGCAAGCCTGCAAACGTGAATGCATTGTGTCATACAGGTTTCGAATGTCACTTTGTGGTATGGAGTTCCATGCTTGTTGTACTTGTGCTGTCAATACTGGGACGGTCAGTGCTGGCTGTGGATGATGCTGGAGTTGTCGTCCAATGATATCCCATACGTGTTCAATTGGAGACAGATCTGGTGATCTCGCAGGCCAAGGTAACATGTCGACACTCTGTAGAGCACGTTGCGAGACAACAGCGGTATGAGGGCGAGCGTTATCCTGTTGAAAAACTCCCCCTTGAATGCTGTTCATGAATGGCAGCACTACAGGTTGAATTACCAGACTGACGTACAAATTTGCAGTCAGTGTGTTTGGTATAACCACAAGAGTGCTCCTGCTGTCATAGGAAATTGCTCCCCAGACCATGACTCCAGGTGTAGGTCCAGTGTGTCTAGGCCGCAGACAGTTTGGTTGCAGGCGTTCCCCTGGCCTCCTTCTGACCAACACTCGGCCATCACTGGCACCAAGGCAGAACCTGCTTTCATCAGAAAACACAACAGATCTCCACTCCGTCCTCCAATGAGCTCTGGCTTGACACCACTGGAGTCGCAAACGGCGATGGCTTGTAGTCAGTGGAATGCACGCTACAGGGCGCCTGGCTCGGAGCTGTCCTTGAAGTAACCGATTTCTAACAGTTCGTTGTGTCACTGTGGTACCAACTGCAGCTCGAATTTCTGCCGCAGACGCAGTACGATGCGCCACAGCTGTACGCCGAATACGGCGGTCTTCCCTCTCAGTAGTGCCACGTGGCCTCCCGGAACCCGGTCTTCTTGAGGCAGTACCATCCCTTGACCACTGCACCCAACAATCATGCACAGTGGATACATTCCGGCCAAGTCTTTCTGCAATATCGCGAAAAGAAAATCCACCTTCTCGTAGCCCTATTACACGACCTCGTTCAAACTCGGTGAGCTGTTGATAATGGCTTCTTCGTCTTCTTAAAGGCATTCTTGGCTAACATCAACTCACTATGTCAAATCTCAGCGGTAAATAACGTTCACAAACTTTACAGCGCGTATTTAAAGCAAACCTGATTTGCAAGCTCTGAGTAGCGCTACTAGCGCCACACTTATGCGCGAAGCGCGAAATTTGAATCGATGTCATCTTTCAGATGTATAAACACGCCTACCAAATTTCGTTTATCTAACACAAGTCTTTCTTGGTGTTGGGATTTTTTTTTCCGTCTGTGTATCCTGAAAGAGCAGCATGCGGCTCGGGAGCCACGGTTTGCGGACCCCTGTTCTATGTGAATCTTCACACACCGAATTAAGAAAATTTATCAATAAAAATTTGGTTTACACAAAGTCCTCTATTTCAGAGGCCATAGCTTTCCCCCAGGAAGAGCTAAATGAATAGATCTCATACGTAATTTTACATTTACTTAATTCTCCGCCACTTTCCATGGCCCCAGATATCAGAAAATTAATTTTTCTGAAGTTTCCGTATGGGAAAGCAAAGGACATAACGTGTTACATTCCATGCATTTAGCTTCCACATTTATTTCTGAATAATGTAATACCTCAAACCTAAATAATCCTACTCTTGTAGAAAGATCTTATTGTCAGTGTTGATTACCTCTTAAATCTTTACTTCCGATTTAATTCTCCTTTGTACATAACTCGTTCCCCTTGTTGCTTCTATCCCAATGTTCCAATAGTCATAATAAATCTGATTCCATTACTTTCAGTTAGGTTGTACTTTACAACTTTTGGTTCCCTACTTACGGTTTATTACATGAATGTAAATGGAACCCTGTTACTGTCGCTCCTTTGTAATCAATCTGTCACCTTCTAGTTCGTAAAAGAAATAAGTTGCAGGATTCAAATATGTCTGTGTAATGTGTTTAGTTGGTAAAAAAACTAATATTTTTTTCCAAATTGTGTGAAAATATATTCCGGACGTCGATAAAAAAAAATACCCTATCACCGCATTTGTTTTATTATTGTTTACACCTAGTGAGGTAGATGATTAATATTTTCTCGATTTTTTAGGGGACATTGTAGACATTAGTATCCGTCAAATTTATCACACTTAGATCATTTTTGTTAACAAGGTTATCTAAAAAATTCTGTTACATATGAACTATGAATTTGTTTCTAATGTAAATTATGTATTGTGTTTATACAACATATGTTAATAGTAGAAATACATACATTCAACCTAGCTTGAAAACTATTAGTAAAACAAGGAAAAGTTTGTAGTTTGCGGTTGGTTTGTAATAAATTAGCACTATTTTATTGGAACGAATGTTAATCCAGAGTGCACTGCATCCTAATCAGTGTTATAGATATTATCTATAATAACGCTGCTCGGTATTGAAGTGGCGTATACCACATCCATATCTTTTTTCCCCTATCTGCAAGTCATACAGTAATTCATTTCCTAGTACAGTCTTATCATTAAACGAATGGTTTTACTAGCACTGATTCACTTACTGATTCTTGCAATTCAATATCAGTGTCGTTACGAAAATTTTAATTATTATTTTTTTCTTGCTACTTGAAGTAGACACAAACTGAACCAAAGTGGTCGCAGACTAAATATTTTCCCTACAAAATAAATATGGGAGATAATTTACAAATTTTAAACAAATAATAGCGAATGAAATCGAGTAAAGCATTCAGACAACATTCATGATTAATATACAATTTAAATAATCTACATTTACACTAAATTTTGCAGGCTGGAAAGAAAAAATAAATTCATGACCAATAACGTCTGATTAACTATAAAAGGAAATCAGTCATTAAAAACGCTTCGTAAATTTACTTGATTTAGACTAAGTCATCTGAAAATCTTACAAATATAATTATTGTTTCATTTCTTGGACGGCTAACCCATTAGAGATGTAATTTTACAAGGACATGCTATTTGGCATTTGGATGGATATAGGAACTTCTCCGTATATATAATGCATATTGTCATATAATTTTAAAAAAAATACTGAACAGTGATAGACAGGCGCATACGAAGTGTAAGTCTCAGTAGTACCTTCCCGTACAGCGGGCTGGTAATTCAGTGGTTTATGCGCGTGCTTATTGATGTTTAGAACGTGGTTTCCGGTTCAGATCACGGTGGAAACAAAGATTTTTAAGAAATGTTTTTGATCAATTGATTGATTGAACTGTAGATATCACAAATTCATTGGACCAATGCGTGGCAAATCGTAGGCGGTCTAACAATGCTGTAGGTGTATACATTGTTACGCTATATTGATCCCTGAGGCGTTGTTTCTCTCGCAGACAGTGTGTGTGTGATCTGCGCTAGTAATACAGATGTGGAAGTAAGTCTCTGTCTTTTTGACGACTAAATGGCTATACCGATATAGATGGAATTTGATAAGGAAATAATTTGTATCTGTAAGAAGGACACAGGACAATTTTTTCAGTAGGAATAACAGTTGGAGTCACGAATTTTTGAGAAGTTATCGAATGCTGACAGACAGACAGATTCGTGTGTTAGTAAGGATGGCGATTCTTTCCGAAAAAGATTCGAATCGAAATATGATAAATCGATTCACCAAAAAGTAGATGTCTAAAAGATCGATTTTCTAAAAATTGATATTTTTCGATTTGCTTTTGGTTTTCGTATTTTTTAATATAATTCCAATCATGGAAAACAAAAAAGACACCATAATAATAGATCTTTTATCATTTTTAAACTAATTAGTTTTTTTACTACTAAATCAAAATATCAGATAAACAAAACGACATTTCACAAATTTGTTGGTTACATAAATCAGTTTTGAAATGATATAGTTTACTGTTCCCAGTGCTTAGTGTCCAAGCTATTCAGGAACAACAGTTTGTACAACTACTAGGATCCTTGCGGTTCCGCTCGTCATTTGCCATGTTGCCAGCAATAAAAAAAGGAGCTCGCAAGGTACTGATGATCCCACTATACAGATATACTTCTTGGTTGTTGAGTAAACGTGATGATAAATTGATTTTTTTGTTCTTGCAGTAAAGTAGAGGATCATATTTCAGGTGCACAACTGCTTGCGATAAATAGTGTTAAATTCTTGGTTTAAACCCTGACTGTCATGTGCAAGTGTATTACATGTAGAAAGTGCTCTTTCACATTCAATTTTCACGGGCGAAATATCGATTCATTGGATCGATTCAGTACTACAAATCGATTTAAAAATAGTTTTTTTCGGTCCAAAAGATCGATTCTTCCATTAAGTGATCTCAGATCAAAATCCCTATGTGTTAGTCTGTAATGTTACTTCGGTTGCTCAAGCTGTTTTTCTCGCGCAGTCTGTTAATGTATGATTTGTTAGTAAATTTCGTTTAGAGACAAAACTTATTTTTTAGCACAGTTGTCGACTTGATCTGCACTGCACTATTATTTGGTGTATGCCTAAAAGTTTCCTGGTACCAGTTTATTTTGTCTTCTATTTTGACATGCCTTGCGCGCGCAAACTGGCCTACGTTGTAGCTCTAGAAGAGCACGATCGGCTAAAGTTATTACAACCCAAGAATCTGATGCTCATGCAAAAGAAAATACCAAACTGAAGTAAAGTTGTTCTCAGTTAATCCTCCCCACATCCCCGCACGTTCGTTTGTTTTTCTGTTTTTAAATACGATGGAAATTGATTATCTTCATGAGACAGGTTCGACGGTAAAATGATATAGTGATGGCTTTCCGGTCATATTATGCCGACTCGGTGTTGTTTGGGTCAAATCTTACGTTCTAAATCCAATTCTTTCAATGAAATTCTAAGCCCACGCGTACGAGGTTCCGGGTAAAAGCTGTCCACTATAAATCTGAATATTTTTTGTCAAACAAGCATTGTTGCTTTTTGAAACGGAAATATTGATGATATAGTGTCTTACGTCAATAATTGCAAGAAACATGCGATGTAAATGAACTTACGTACTCGTATAATGGAATGGAGATAATAAGGTCATCGCAGATGCTACATCCTAGTATGACTAGTATGCTAAGGGATTAAAAACGGTTTTGCCATCTCCATCGAGTCACATTACATTTTCATTTATGTTTGTTATTTATTCTGTTTTTCGTTAATCTGAATTTTGGTACCAAATCAGGAGTTGCCTCTATGCCAGATTTTTCTTATGATTTGAAACCGTTTACCACTCTGTGATTTACATGGTATAACATGACTTAAAAGCAGGCGTGTAATCGTAATATTGAGCGGTCTGGTGGCGCAGTGGTTAAGGAGTCTAACTAGGGATCGAAAGGTTCCCGGTTCAAATCCCCGTCTCGGCGGAGATTTCCATAGGCCCTTAATCTAACCTTTACCACTGGCACATCTTACTGTGTAATGTGAAATACGCCAAAACTCCTACGTTGCTCGGATTCCGCGTTAAACTGCAGGTCCCCTGCACCTGATAGGACTACCAGGTTAGAGTAAGGCGGCTATGACAGGAGCGGTATGCGCAGCCTGTAGAAACCAAGTCCACAAGTCATTACGGCAACACGGAATTATTATTATTCGCAATATTGTACTGATTTACTTAAAAAATTAAAACAATGCGAAACTGTTTGCAATAGTACACGCTCAACAACGGCTAGCAGTGCTGCACGTGTCTCCAGGGTCGACAACTTCACCCAAAACCTCATTTCTATTCATCAAGTCCCCGCCGAGATAAAGAGCTCTGCAATTAGTGGAGATACTCCCACCAGCAATTAACATTCAGCGCTAGCCTACTGAGGGTGCTTCTTGAATCGCAGGCTGAAACGTCTTATTCTACTTCCACATCTGAGCCTACGCTGACGGACGAACAGAAACCTTTCTTTCTTAAGTATAATCCCGGAACACATCTACAGATGTCGTTCCATTAAAAAAATAGATTTTGCACCATGATTAAAAGATCTATAAAACAATACGAGGCATTCACTTATATCCAGATTTGTTACGTGGCATTAAACATTTCTGATTTAAATAGTGTTTAAAGCAAGTTATAATTTTAGTGTTCAGGAAGAAAAAATCAGTATGCTACGATTTGATGATGACATTGTCTTCAGAACGGGCTCAGAATGACATCAAAAAAATACTGAAGGAAGATTTTGGATTGAATATAAATCAAAACAAGACAAAAGTGATTAAATGAAGCCGAAATCTTACCAATACTAGTAGATTAAATATAAAAATAGGATCGGGTGCCATAGGAGAAGTAAGTGAATTCTGCTACTTGGGAAGTAAAATTACATTTTTTGCTACTTATGGCTTTACGCATCGCCGACAACGAGGTAATTAGAGACGGGATGCGACTGGGGACAAGGAACGGGAAGTAATTCGGCCATGGCCTTTTGAAGAAAGCATCTCGACATTCATCTGGAATGATTTCAGGAAACCATGGAAAACCAAAATCTGGATGCCCGGACGGGGATTCGAACCACTGTCCTCCCGAATGCGAAGCCAGAGCGTTAACCACTCTCCCACCTCGCTCGGTGCAAAATTACAACCGATGACCGAAGCAGGAATGGTGTTAAAAGCGGATAGCACTAGCAAAAAGAGCCTTCATGAAAATTAGAAACCTTTTAGTTTCAAACAATGATCTAGAAATTAGAAAGAACTTTTTAAAACTCTATGTGTGGAGCAAAGCACATAATGGTAGTGAAACATGGACTTTAGGAATACCAAAAAGGAAGAAAATTGTAGCATTTGAAATGTGGTGCTACAGAAGAATGCTGAAAATTAAGTGGACAGATAAAGTAAGAAATGAACGAGTTTTGGAAATGATGGATGAGGAAAGAAGTTTGTGGAAGAAGCTTACCGGCCATTAGGTCATATTTTGAGACATTCTGGTTTGGTTAATTTGTTAGTGGAGGGAAGAGTCGAAGGTAAGAACTGTAGAGGAAGACAGAGATTAGAATATATCAAACAGATAATTGAGGACGTGGGTTGTTAGGGATATGCAGACATGAAGAGATTAGTACAGGATAGGAAGGGATGGAGGATTGCATCAAACCAGTCTAAAGACTGATGACAGCAAAAAAAAAAGTACCGTAGATTGTTAATCATAGGTTCTGTATTCAACTGATGGGAGAAGTATATGAGTGACCTTGTCATAAATATGAAGCTCTGGGAATATTGTATCACACATTTCGTATCGCATTTTCAACTTGTCAATAGGAATTCTAAAATGCATATTGCAACTTTGTAAGATCGCTAACTTGTTCATAACACAGCACAGTTACAGCAAAAAGAGAAGAAACATCATCAGCATTACGAATTGAATTCGTCGATTGTTTTATTCGATCTGTAATACTTATATTCAGAAGAAATTTTGGAGCTGATGTATCAGAGGAGAAGGTACAAAAATGTTCAGGACGAAGCAGGAAGAGAGCAGTACAGTCAATTTAGAAATCAAATAAATAGGAAATACAAAATAGCAAAAGAAAAATGGCTACAAGAGAAGTGTGAAGAAGTAGAAAATGAAATGGTCATAGGTAAAGTTGAAGTTACATATAGAAAGATCAAACAGAATTTTGGAGAAATGAGGAAAAGAGGTATGAACATTAAAGTTGCTGATGGCAGCTCAGAAGATAGAGCTAACCGATGGAAAGAATACATTGAGAAACTGTATGTTGGGGATGACTTGAACAATAGTGTAATGGAAAAGGAAGGTGATGTCGACATGATGACTTAGGAGATCCTGTTTTGAGGACAGAATTTAATAAAGCTTTGAATGACTTGAAATCAAATAAGGCAGCTGAAATTGATGAGATCCCTGGAGAACTTCTTAAATCCCTAGGAGAGGATGGAATCGAAAGATTATTCAAGCTGATATCAAAAAGTTATGAAACAGGAGAAATTCCAAGTGATTTTAATAAAAATATCATCTTCACACTTACAAAGAATACACAAGCTGACAATTGTGAGAATTATCGCACCATTCGTTTGACATCACATGCTTCAAAATTACTGACCAGAATAATATACAGAAGGATGGAAATGGTAGTTGAAGAGATAGTAGGTGAATATCATTTTGGTTTTAGGAAAAATCGCGGTACAAGGGAAGCAATTCTGTTTTTAAGATTAATACTTGAAGGGCGGATCAAGAAAAACAAAGACACCTGTATCGCGTTTGTTGATTTATAAAAACCTTTTGATAATGTTAGGTGGGACAAGATGTTCAAAATTTTAAAGAAGTCAGGTCTAAAGTATCAAGATATAAGAATACTCTATAAACTATATAAGAATCAGGTGGCTATAATAAAAGTAGAGAATCACGAGAGACATGCATCAGTTAAAAAGGGTGTAAGACAAAGTTGTAGTCTATCCCCGTTAATATTCAACTTGTATGTAGAAGAAGCAATGAAGAAAGTCAAAGAAAAAATTCCAAGTGGCATAAGATTTCAGGGAGAAAAAAATCAGTATGCTACGATTTGCTGATGACGTTGTCTTGTTAGCAGAGACGGCTGAGGATATTGAGAAATTCCTGAATGGCATAAAAAAAATACTGAAGGAAGATTTTGGACTGAATATAAATCAAAGCAAGACAAAAGTGATGAAATGTAGCAGAAATGATACCAATACTAGTAGATTAAACATAGAAGTAGGATCATATGCAATAGGAGAAGTAAGTGAGTTCTGTTATTTTGGAAGCAAAATTACAACCGATGGCCGAAGCAGGAATGATGTTAAAAGCAGAACAGCACTAGCAAAAAGAACCTTCATGAAAAAGAGAAACCTTCTAGTTTCAAATATTGATCTAGGAATTAGAAAGAACTTTTTAAAACTCTATGTGTCGAGCACAGCACTTTACGGTAGCGAAACATGGACTTTAGGAATACCGGAAAGAAAGAAAAATGAAGCATTTGAAATGTGGTGCTACAGAAGAATGCTGAAAATTAAGTGGACTGACAAAGTAAGAAATGAACGAGTTTTGGAAATGATGAATGAGAAAAGAAGTTTATGGAAGAATCTTACAGAAAGAAGAGACAGGCTGATAGGTCATATTTTGAGACATGCTGGATTGGTTAATTTATTAGTGGAGGGAACAGTAGAAGGTAAAAACTGTAGAGGAAGACAGAGATTAGAATATATGAAGCAGATAATTGAGGACGTGGGTTGTAAGGGATATGTAGAAATGAAGCGGTTAGCACAGGATAGGAAGAGATGGAGGATTGAATCAAACCAGTCGAAAGACTGATAACAGCAAAAAAAAACATACTTATATCAATAATTACAGGATAAAACTATTTCTCAGCTATAATTAATCCAGTTAGGCAACAAAATACGCCACAGACAAGGCAATTTTTTATCCTCCTATACTGTCAGTTTTGCTAAGAAATTATGTGTTGTCTGAGGTGAATAACTGAGGGGGTGATCAGAACTTAACAACCCGTCACATGACTCTATCTAAATGAGGCGGAATTGTATGCAGAATATTGTATTTGAAGTTGTTAATAATTTCCGTAAAATAAAATATAATTCTGTCTTTCACAATTAATGCTTCAAAACACGTTTCACAGAATAAGACAATACACTGTGATCGAACACAAGTCGGAGCTCATCGCATTTCAAGACTTTATCAGTTGACAGGTTGTCAGATTGGGGTAATAATATCGCAACTACACTAGTAAATATGTCAAAATTATTTATAAACACGGGCACAAATTAGACGAATCTACTAACAGATTCATAAATGTAGTTTAATTGTTGTATATTATGTACTCGTGTTTACTATTCCTTTGTTAACATTAGAATCGAGCGGCCTGGTGGCTCAGTGGTTAAGGCGTCAGACGGAAGATCTAAGAATCCGCATTTCGAATCCCTGTCTAGAAGGTGATGTTTCAAAGGATTATAACTCGACCTTCACATTTGGCATAGCATGCTGCGTAACGTGAATGTGGTTCACGATAAACTTAAGGTCCCCTATTTATCTGTTAATAACGATTATGAAATTAGTCAGTAGATATTTCATTCCGGTGTTAAGAAACTTGTCACTAAGTCATACGCGAATTACGATTACATGACCTAAAGCCTTTCCGAAACGTAATGAGATATTGAAGTAATGCTCAAGAATACAAAAGCTCATTCCGATATTTTTGCTTAATATTGTAATCATACAATACATGGGGGCTACGTTGGGAGAGAAATATTAATTGCCTAAAAAGGGAGGGGGGATTTATTATAAATTTTTAAAATATGAAAATGAAATCCATTTAAAATAAAGGTGAACTAAAGGAACCAGAACCATGAATATCAAAATAATATCCCATTTATTGAATCTTATGGCTTATACAAGGCCGGGTAATAGTTAACTTTACGTTAAACATATTCAGAGACCACAAAAACAAGCAATACCCGACGTTTACAATCCGCCGATGAAAAGCAAACACAAAACTGAATGAAATATTTCAACATTAAATAGCAAAGTTAACAAATGATCAACGTGGCAACACAGGCCATCAAATTGAAGCTAACATTTACTACAACAAAGGAGTATCCCAGGGGCTCCATATAAAGTTAAAGAAAAGCATCGTCTTGAATTTACAATTATCAAGATGCTTGGAATTTGCAATGAAACATAAAATCAGCTAGCTCAGTGATTTTGTGGCGGGAGCAGAGTCTTATCTCAGTGCCGCTTAAGGGCTCACAAGTCTCGTCAAAACCCAATGAATTGTGACCATATGCATCCGGTACTTTACCATGAATGCATTGCCGTGATGTAGCGTGACACGCACAATGCCACTGCAGCTGTGAAAGTCAGGTTAGCGGGTAATGGCAAGCATGCCATACAACTTCTCGCTTCCCAGAGCAAGAGAGTGATCAGAACCAGACAGTGATCACCGGACGAGAGCGTGTCGGCTGACACGTCTGTACAGTAGCTCGTCCCGGCAGCAAGTGTCCTCAAAATGGCCTCTTCTCGTCTTCTTCTCCCAAGTTGTCTCCCACTCGCCACATGTAACAGAATCCCCTTGCATTAAGATTTGGGAACCCCTATAAACGTTCACGATTGGTCATCTATACATGTCCGTCGTCACGTGTTTTATATCGCGCCCAGCATTTGCTGTCTCCGTTCGCGCACTTTTCGTAGCCTCGAGCCAGCGTCAGAGGAGGGAGCAAGTTCACTGTCCCTAACGGGTTTTCCAGCGCGTGCCTGCATTGTTCAGGGGTAGGCGTCGCACTGTCGCGAAGTCTCAACGACTTTGTCTGGCCCCAGACCGTTAAAATGGCAGCTTTCAGCTTCCCAAACCAAATGTTACTGAGCACTAAATTTTACAGAAATTAAATTATAGTAATTATACCTCTGGCTGCCCGGGTTTAATATACAATTAATTATCTATACAATATCCCTATTATTTACGGTATTTACACCTTACAAGATTGAATGTTATTAAAGAAAATCTGAATATTAATTAATTTATTTAATTATATTCATTGTGGGTGACTCTGTCATACCACAATATTGAGATAGAAAAACGAATTTTTTACTATACTGGAAACTAATAACAGAAATATTTTGAGTTAGACACAAAATTCTTCGTTATTCGTGATTGCACAGAAAACATTTATGAAAATGAGGATACATCAATGTGTGGTTATTAGCTTATGCCTGCTGACGGACTGTTAGTATTAGGGTGATTAGATCCTTGAAATTTCATCTCCTTGAGTTTAGTAGCTCTCATCTTTATGAGAACAGATAAAAGCTCATTGACTGATCTTATTGAGAAATATTAATTCTTATTAGGAATTGCCAGCGCAGTTGGGCTGATAGGTAAGGCGACCATAATAAAAAATCCTAAATTATTTTGATACCTACCTATATAAGAAAATTATTAAGTGGTATGTGAGAGGAGACTTTGCAGGCGTACTGATGCAATAGATTACTCTCGGATGTCCATCCGGATAGTGTTTATATAACACCATCCGGATAGACACCCGAGAGGAATGTTCTTACAAATTCTAAAGCATTTGCCTGGTCATCAGCCGTAGCTGTAGCGATTGCATTGTCTTCTTGATTTCTACGAAAAGCCTATTCAAATTTCTACTACACTCTACAAATAGGTTCTTTCACTACCCCAATATTACTTCCAAAAAAATGTAATTAGTATTTGTAATTTATAGATTGTTGTAAAACATATTAGCAACTTAATTGACTTTCTAGATGTTTCGGTATGAGGTTGCAATGTGATTAGCTAGCAACTGTATTGCTTCCTAGAACACCGAAAGTGGGAGCAAGCTCTTCTTCTCTGGCACATTTTCAAATGTTAACTGTTTGTCGTTAGATTTACTAATGTTTTTCATAGCCTCGTAACACACCTTTTCTGCGTGCTCATTCCTTACTTATTTCCATGTATCGGAATCTTGTACTAGCTATAGTTCTTTACTGAATCTTCTGTGATAGAGTCTAGTGTGTATAAAAGTTAAGTAGTTATAAACAAAAAGAAGACTTCACTTTTAACCATACAGTTTCATTTATACCGAAATAACCAATCATTCCTAGTAGGTACCTCATTTTTTCTTGATTTCCATATCGACTAACAGACAAATAACTTTAATTTAATTTATTATGGAGAGTAGTCAATCCTAACCTGACAATCTATTCTGTACGAATAAAACATTAAGCTAGGTGACTGCATTAACATGCCCGTCAACTGTGACGTCACGCTTCCCTCCTTCATTGCCGAATCCACAAGAGATGTTACTCGAGGTTATGCGCGTTATTTAAATACAGTTCTATTTAGTTTAACATCCCCAAAGAAATGTACTGTAAAAATACTGAAAAATAAATAGATTTTTCGTTTAAATCAACATATTAATTATTATGTTGTTTTTGTTTCTTTACATTCAATTGGTGTAGATGTTTTCTTATATTCGCTATCCAGAGATATCGCTTGATAGTTATGAACGTTAATTAAAAAAATTGCATTTAATTCAGCAATTGCGAGGAAATATGCTGTCAGAATACAGCGCTGAACTTATTATTTTAGACAGACATTCAAGGTAAAAAATACGCGTATGGCATTGTTGGGCGGGAGATCCCGAAGGATTGTTTGGCCGCCGCGTGACATAGCTTCGATTAGCCTTGAATGCGCCTCTGTCATGGGGATAATCCTACAGGGGAAAAGGGACCTACAGCTTTACGCGGAACCCGAACCACGGAGCGTCCTAGCGTGCTTCACCTGAACAAAGCAAAGCTGTGCCAGAGGTCAAGGTCAATTTTAAGGCTCGTAAAAATTCCAGCATAGAACGGGATTCGAACCGAGTACCTTTCCACTCACGCGCCTTAACCAACTAAGTCACCACACTGCGCGTGACAAACAACGTATTTACGTATATTCAATGCAACTGTTTTCGCTTCATTCTGTGTCACTGTTATCGTAAACTCAAAGGAATTAACTGCCAAAACACTGAATTAAAAGGATGAATTGCGTTTAAATTAATATATTAATTATTTGTTGCTTTTTACTACTGATGTCATTACATCAGCCTCAAGTGAATAGTTCCAGCGAGTCAGATTTAGATGGCGGTACATTCATACGCGGATGATTTTTGAACGGCAATATTAGTCGAGGTTGAGTTTAGGTCGAAATGCGTCCACACTGACACATTACAGCATAATTCACTATGAAATTTGTTTTATAAACGGTTTAATCTGCTTTCATAAGTCCCATGTTACTGGTTATTCGGATGGAAGTAGGTTCATATTTATCGTGCTGAATGTGGCCTGGACCAGCAATAAAACTGACATTATATGGTATAGCACAAAGTTTTGAAATTCCTATTTTATTTTATTTTTATTTCGTTGGCTCTATACTTCCGTCTTCATTAATTCGTTAGAAGTTCCAATTGTATAGCTATGTAAACTACAACCAAAATACGATAATAACAATTCTAATTGTTAAGCATCTGCAAATAAATAAATTGCAAGAATAATACGTCCAACTCGTCAGTTTTGGCCGGGTTTGAGGCTAGCTAATTTATAATCATTAACCAGTCATATTTTTATGTATCTCTAGAGCTCCTTGTTCCGTCTGAGAACTAAAATAAGCGTTCCATTTGTAGTACGTCATATGAAAAGAGGCGAATTCGTGTTCGTATGAAAGTTGCTATTCTGTGATGCTCAAAAAATGTTCACCGCCCAGTATCTAATTTTGCTAATGTAACATCAATGTAATCTTGTTTACATCACAAAGAGTTAAAAGTGAGAGAATTCAAAATTCGCTTCCTTTGATCTTTCAGCAAAATATGTTTCAATCACTCATTTAAATCCCTCCAACAGAAACGCATTTCCAGAAAGAGTGATAAATATCCAAAAATTAGCTGATGATAAAAAAGTGAAATTTATTGTGTATCTTAACAAACAAAAAATTAGGCGGATTACAATTTCCTTACTTAAAATAAAATATTTACTGTCTGCAGTACCGGATTAACCACGTAGCAGGAGTTAGTAAATGCTACGGGCCTCGCGCCTTCTGCGGGTGCCTCGCGCATTCTGGGGGCCTCGCGCATTATGGGGGGCCTCGCTCCTCCTAGGGGGCCCCGCGCCTAGAAGTCTCTGAAGCCTCCCCGTCAGGCTTGATGGGCGACCTTTTTTCTTTTAGCTCTACACTTCCCCCGGACGGCGAAAACCAAGGGCCTCTTGTTCACATTTGCTATGGGCCCCGCGCTGTCTTAATCCGACTCTTATTGTCTGATGTAAGGTAATACATGTACTGTATATTACTGCATGCATGTACCAACTGCCTTGATTAAAATTTTGAAATACCTACATGTCAGTCTTTATTGTTAAGACAGCAACGTATAGTTCAAATATTTCAAAATTTTCTCGTAATGTATTACGGAAGTTTATATACTCACTGATAGCAGTACATCCTCACCAACATTTAGCTATTAATTTGATTCCTTCGGCTTATGATATATATATATGGCGACGGGGCGTGTTTGTGAACTGTGCTGGTATTTACGACTTTGAAAGCTTGCGATTTACCTCCACATATCTCTTTTGTCAAAGGGTCTTTCGTAAACCTTCTGCGATTTTTGTTTATACGGCATCCTAACGTCACCAAAAAACTCAATGATGGAAAATTACTTCTGCGAGAAGCCAATTCATTATTTACCTGCTCTAAGGAAAAAAATTAATCCATTAACACCCGCATTTCGATTGTAATACTACTTCCTCTCGTCTTCTTCACGCAAGTCACATGTAAGTTTACCTGATACACGTGCTTCCCCTTCTTTTCATTTAAATTTGCTTATAGTCTTTCTGCAATTACGAAGGATTGAATTTGAGGTGTGAAAATCCAGGGTAAGGCTCTCATAGGACTCTATACAATCAAAATACTTCACTCGTATTTAAATTTACAAATATTCACCGTGTACTTCTTACATATCTTTTACACTGTTCATACAATCACTTTCTGCTGAATACTGTCTCACCCAGTTCTCTCAATATCCTTTTTATTCCACTTTACAACTTATACTGTCTCTATAACCCTAGCGAGGCAAATAGGAACAAACCTCAGCCTTTTATACATCTCGCGGACTTATTCAAAGATAATCACACTCCATGACTGACTGACTTTCCAAAGATACTTACAGTATTCTCTGGAGCAAACGCCCAGCGTACCGACTTTAACCAATTACTTTTTCTCTATAATATGCAATAATTGTGCTACATCATAACAAAATTGAAAGAACTAAACATATTAATACAGCAAACACCAAAAAGAAAAACAATAACAAACAAAAAGATAAGTGGAGTGAACTGTGTTTTCTCACATGATACATATCAATCAGTACAGAAACTGTATCTACATTTCCATAAATCAAAAACTTCGCCATTTAAGAAAAAGCTTTAAAGCTAAAAGCATTTGGAATGTACTGTACTAAGATATATGTCTGCGGTGAAATCCCGATGCGAGAATGCTTCGGAGCAAGGAAATCTGATTTTGACATGTTTTTAAAGCTGCTGATTTTTGTATTCACTTAATGCTAGTATTTCTTAACGCAGAATTAGGAAAGTGGGAGCTCAGTTTTGCTTATCCGCTGTACCGGCGCTGTTTAGTTTCAGATATCGGTAATTCATTTTGCGAGGCTCGTTGGGGCACAGTGTTCCCGCCGGCTGATGCCGCAGGTCAGCTGGGCGGGCGACGCCGGCGCCGATATTGGACGCCCGCTGGGACGCCATCGATCACAGCGTCCTCCGCAAACACGGACAGGAGCGTGGGCGGGTGGCAGGTGGAGGGAGGCTGGTACGCCACCAGGGAGCTGGGATGCTCGTCCACGACAACGGAGAACAAAACTCCGCACTGCAGAACAACCAACTAACAGACAGCTGGTTATTCGATGACTGTAATATGCCGTTGCTACTCAGTGTCTTCGAGAACCTGTTCATTATAGAAACTTGTAAACCTTTCCTTCCTCCATTTGAATAACGTGAGCGGATAACTCTTTTCTTCCGATTTCTGGTGAAGTACGAGGGTTACAATGCCGATGATCCTGATCCTGGAGTGTCGTCCGTTATAGACAACTTAGTGGTGTGCCGTAATTCTTAAGGCGCATTCCCACGATCCCTTGTAGGCGAGGCGAGACGGGACGGAACCTCATTAGCCGAAGTATAGGGACGACCGCGGGCCGCAGGCTAGTCCTAGCTTACTTTGTCGCCACCTCCCCACCACGTTGCCTAGTGTCGTTTAAAGCACTTTAAAGCAACAGAAGTGGTGCGCACCACTGCTGCAAACCGATGGCAACAGCGCACCGCTACACACGCCTGCGTGTCGTCTCCGCTAGCAGAGGCGGCCCTGTTCCCATGGCGTCCCGTCCCGTCCCGTCTCGCCTCCGTTTACAAGGCATCGTGGGAATGCACCTTTAGACATGCGGCTCGGAACTCTGCAGAGTTTCTGTCGCCCGCCAACTACAGCGCTAGTTGTAGCTAATCACAAATGAGGACTCGTTTGGAAAACTGGTCTCGCAAAGAAATCCGTCTGGTTATTCTATTTCTGTGGGTGAAACATGTAACCACGTTGAAATTCACCGGCAGCTGGTAGACGATTATGGAGATACTGTCATGTAGCAGAATGGAGGCGAAAGTTTGTGGCCGGAAGAGAAAACGTCACCGACGAAGATCGACCATCCTCCAAACAGCCTGGAACTCGCTCCAAGCACATTTCCCATTACTTGAAGAAGCAGTTAGCAGGCCGACGATTCGCTTCAGACGACGTAGCTGAACACGTATAAGCAGGATTTTGACTTGTAGGGAATATTCAGACTCATCCTTCTTTGATGGTTAAGCTATTGCCATGGCAACTAGCTGGCCTTCTAGAAGTTGTTCGTCATGAAAACTTGTAAACCTATCCTTCCCTCATTTGAAGAACTATAGTGGATGACTCTTTTCTCCCGACTTCTGGTGAAGTACGAGAAGTGATGAGGATTAAGGCTCAAGACCGATGTTCCTGGAGTGTTGTTCATTATAGACATATTGGTGTTGTGCGGTAATTCTAAGACATGCGGATGGGAACTTTCCAGAGTTATAGCCACCCACCACCAACAGCGCTAGTTGTAGGTAAACACAAATGCGACTCGTTTGAAATTCTGGTCTCGCGAATAAATTCGATTTCTGAGGATGAAACATGTAACTGTGAGTGAAATTCACCCGTAGCTGGTAGATATTTACGGAGATGTCTCTTCATCATGTAGCAGAATGGGGTCGAAAGTGTGTGGTCGGTAGAGAAAACGTCACCGACGAGGATCGAACATCCTCCCTACAACCCGGAATTCGATCGAAACAAACTTCACATTTTTTCATACTTGGGGCATCTAGGAGGCCAACGTTTTGCTTCAGACGAGGAGGTGAAACGCTTTGCGATAATATCGCTGAACCCTCAAGGGCAGAATTTTTATCAGGAGGAAATATTCACGCCCATCCCACGAAGCGACTAGTGCCTAACCGGATATGGAGACAATGTCGAAAAATAATTTAATGAGTGTAATATCAGCTGGATGGTTTTCATTCCTGTTCTGATATAGATGTACATATAAATATAATATCTATGTAAAAAAATGTATAATTTTGTTTCTGACGTACCACGAGTGGAGTGATTTATTTAGTTCACGTAATAATATATATTCTAAGTGCTAGAGCTTCTCGGCTGTGAGGGGAAGCAACAATAACTCATATATTTAGTCGGGAATTCTGGATAGTTGTGTCGGTGGCCGGCCTCCGCTTGATAGCAACAGTCGGTCTGGCATAGAGGATGGAAAACGAACACATGTAGTGTGGTCAAGAAAATTTATATATGCAATGTAGTCTTCACGGGTGTACCGCCGGATAGTGTTGTGGAAACACAATATTTCGACGGCTGGCTCTGCCGTCTTCTTCAGGTGATGAGACATCGGGTGCCGCTCTTCCTTATATACAAGTCCGCGTGGCCTCGGCGATGGCTTACTATGAGCCAGGCCCGCAACCAACTGGCGGTTGGCTGCCCGTGGGCGTGGCTAAGGTTCTTGTTCCAGCCCGAGCTAATATGAAGCCCTCTACGGTGGCAGCTGGACGGAAGTACAACGTTCTCTGCGGATATTTGCCAAGGCATTGTGTTTCCACAACACTATCCGGCGGTACACCCGTGAAGACTACATTGCAGTCATACGCCGGGAAAGTCTTCGTTCTTACAAAATTTATATATCATACTGCATAAATAATGATGGTTGTATATAAATGTGAATAAAATATAGTATAAAGTACTAATCAGTGATAGTTACCATCAGCACCATATTCTTTAAATAAGATTCATGCTGGTACCATCACAAACAAATGTGTTGAAATTTATGTTATCAAATCGCTCGTGACTGAATTCATGATATGATTTTACCTGTAATGTGCATAATAAAACAAGACCATCGACGCTAAACAACAGACAAATCCCTAACACTGGTTTTAATTTGTCTTATATTATTTTAAGTAGCCTATTTTCCTATTTATGATTCATCTGCTTGTACACTTAAGCATTTCCACTTTGTTAATTCTCTTCACTTTATACATTTTAGTTACGTATTCGTTCCTCTCTTCGTCCAGTGATTTTACGCATTACATTGGTTATGTTGTATGTATTAAAGCATCAAAATCCCAGAAACCACAGTTAATAGTACATTTTCGTTTGGACTTTTAGCTGTAACTATCGAATACGCTCACCGCCCAAAACATTACCTTTCCTCCTGATTGCTTCTGTTTGTTATTAATGCCCGTACAACAGGTCTGTAAATTTTTATTTTCGACTCAATCCCCGATCCTTCAGACTTGCTACCTTTCTTACTGCTGGCTTACTTCAGACTCAATATTACCACATTATAATTCTGTGCTAATTATGCCAGAGAACACCCGAATAATGATTCGATCTAAAGTTAAATAAACGTTCCCATAGTGCATGTACAAAAAAAAAAAAAAAAAAAAAAAGAGCAACAAAAATGGAGTCCCACTCTTCATTGTTAAATTGTTTCATCGGCTAGTATCAGATTTTAACTTTGCTGTGTTCGCGGAACTGTTGGGTGCAGCGATATATATATCACATTCGTCACGCTCTTCTCACGGTCGCAATATGACAGAACTCTTCGCTGCACAATTGGATGAAAAGACGCTTTTCCCGGAACACCAGTCTCTTTGTACTCGGTACAGGCTGTCGACTAGGCGGACGATATAAGGCTGTGTGCGATTTCCTGTCTTCGAGATCCGACAAGAGAGTCACTTTATACGTCTTATTCTCATGCACTGACCTGTGATGAAGAAACAGGTAATACCTAATGGGATTTGTCGCGAGCTCCTTACATTTTCGTCAGGTGAATGCTGGAACAATGATCAGCATCCTCTTGCAGGATACAGTTCTATTCAGATAAAGAAACGATGGCATTTGTACATATTTTCCCGCAGTCACATTTATCCGTACGTGTTATTAAAATTGAGGATATTTCAATTTTAAAATATACTGATATAAAATCTGATTGTGGTATAACAAGGCGGTGATCATATTAACGATACGTTCGTTAGAGCTCTATGAGATAAACAAATGCTGAAAATGGTAGCACTATCTGATACTTCATAACAATAACAAACCTTTGTCAGTTATTAATCAAAAAGATTTCAGCCTTGTTTGTAAGATATGAGTGATGTAGAACCACAACAAGCAGTGGAACGAAGCAGTATTTTTAGCTTATTTAGTCAAAAGTTTGTGAAATAATTTAAAGTCAAAGTGAGGATGTTATAGTATGAATTTAGTAAGATATAACTTTTATTTATTAAAAAAGTGCCTTCAACTGTCGAGAATGGTCATTATTCTTGATTTCGAAAAGCATCGACAGCAGAAACAATTTTTTTTTTTTTTTTTTTTTTTTTAAAGGTACACACGTGTTACAGGAAAAGTTGAAGCCTTTGGATTTAAAAGTAAAGAATGTAAATTTATTGTTAATTTTAAAGCAAATCGTAACTTATTCCAAAATGCCCGTTCTTAACTGCAAAGGAGAAACTTCGTTCAAAAACAGAACACACAAGTGAACAGAAATATCATACAGTAACTGCTTTTATAAGATTTTTCGTGGAAATTTAAGACAGTACAGCTTAGTTGATAGATGGCACGAAATTCTATATTACCTGAGTGGAGTAGGAGCTTAAGAGGAGTTTTATGTTTACTTACTGCTGTTTATAATATGCTTAAGGAGGTAAATAAACCACGGAAATAAGTTTTACGGCAGCTGTAGCTCTGGAAAAAAATTAGAGCGACATGAACGCATTAAGATTTATTAATTTCAGTAGCACCTATGCTGCAAACATAGAACTGTGAGATCATTTCCTTTTAAAGCTACGATTCTACTTCAAAACCTACCGTAAGACCTCTGTAAACATACACAACGCTGATTTAGTACAGATAGCTGTGTGCTACGACCACACAGAA
This sequence comes from Vandiemenella viatica, assembly GCA_031002005.1. Taxonomy (NCBI): domain Eukaryota; kingdom Metazoa; phylum Arthropoda; class Insecta; order Orthoptera; family Morabidae; genus Vandiemenella; species Vandiemenella viatica. Next base: position 259,510,406 of record JARYHS010011408.1, on the reverse strand, counting down.
TATTGTAAGGCGAAATGGGATTCGGTATCAGAAAAACATTATAAAAAGTTCGTACGATAGAGCGAATTTTCGTTTTATAATGTTGCTACAAGACTGAACAGGTGTACTTCGAACATTATCGTTGGTCATAATATTTCTTTCAACGAAACCGCTCTTCCATTACCGGGCCAGATCTCTATTGGAAGGTCATAACGAGTTTTGGTATTTAAAGGAAAATGCGCCAGGGGGTTGCCAACATGGCTGGTTCGTCGATAAATCCCGAGCTGGAATATACGAGAGAAACACTGCTGTATTGCAGAGGTCGACGGAGGATCAGCTTTTGAAATATTATCCCAAATCGGGAAAATACGAATATCCTGTGTGTGGAGAGGCCAATGAGAACTGTGAGCCTGAACGTGGGAGGTGTGCGATTGTCGCCAGCCAGTGAATATCCCGCGATTTTTGCTGTTATAAACTTTGCTGGATTCTGTTAAATCTCGTAACGAATCTCCGCGAGATCATGTTTGTTTAACGTCTGGATTGTTGGGCGACACGACAAAGAAACTAAGAGTTGTGCAGTGTGAAGTATTGTGGGAATACAGAGGCTGATCAATAAGTTTTGCCGTTCGATAAAAAAAAAATAATAATAATAAAAAAATAATAATAAAAAAACGATTTTACAGTTTGGAATACATTTTGTTATTCAATATAATGTTCCCGAACTTCAATATACTTGTTTCAGTTATCTCCTAATTTATGGACTCCATCTCTGAGGTGAGAATCTGAAAGACTGTCGAAGTAGGCTTCCACGGCAGCTATTAGCTCTTCGTTCCATGAAAATTGTTTTCAGGCATTAATTTTTTTAGATGCGGGAACAGCCAGAAGACAGAAGCAGCCAAATCTGGCGAATAGGATGAATGTGGCTACTTCAATTCACTGATTTTCGTGATGGTTTTTTTTTGTTCAGTGTGAGCGGGTTCATTGTCTTGATGAAAAAAACTATTTTTTTTTCTGTAAACCAGGTCTGTTCTCGCAAAAATTTACTCCAGCTAGTCAAAAAGGTTACAATAATAATCTGTGTTTTTTGTTTTATCAGTTTGTAGGTAATCCATAAGCAAAATTCCTTTTTGCATCCCAAAAAATGATGCTAAAACCTTCTTGGCAGATTTCTGGACCCTGACTCGCTTTACAGCCGAAGTACCGGGTTCACACCACTCCATACCCTCTTTTTTCGATTCAGGATCATGGTGGTAGACCCAAGTCTCATCCAAAGTGATGAAATGACGCACAAAATCATTTTTATCTTTTCTAAAACGTTCCAAATATTGCTGAGAAAGCTGCATTCGAACGTGTATTTATTCCCTTGTTAGTGAATGCGGCATCCATTTCGATTGAGCATTTGAAACCCAAAACTTCAGCCAAAATGTTACTCAATCTGCCTAATGATATGCCTAGAGCTTCTACTAAATCTCCCTATGCTAATCGACGATCTGCCAAAACCATATCCTGTATTTTTATTACGATTTCTGGTGTTGATGTACTTTTCGGACGTTCTTCAAGTGGATCACATTCAACACTCGTACGACCACGTTTAAATTAAGCAACCCATCTTTCTACTGTTCTAATTGAAGGTGAACGGTCCTTATACACTTTTAACAATCGTTCATGAATTTTTTTGGGGCTACACTTCCAAAAATAATATTTTTTTTACTGCACGATATTCAATTTTTTCCATTTCACCTATATACTGTGACACATACAGCTGTAAATATACGAATAAGTCAGATCTACATGAAGCTTCACACGTGTTTATAAAAAAGTAGTACCAACCGTAGAAAAACTTATTGAAACGGGAGAGATATTCGAGGCATTCGACATTTTGACGGTCGATTCGACCAGTTGAACCCACAGCAGAGCATGTAGATTTGTTAACATAGTGTTCAGTAAATTACTCTTTTTTTCTTAATTCCTGTCAGTAAATCACATGTGAGCTTGTTACTAAAACCAAAACATATCTTTTTAATGTTATATCACCAATTCTTTTCACCTCATTGTTCATTCTTAATAATATTTTATGTTTGAAAGACTTTGATTATCTAGTAGTTTTTAGTTAATAATTTTCACATATAAATATTTCATTTCGTCTCTTGTCGTGATATATCAAATCTGGAATACTACATTGTGCTACTTGTAAAGTGCAAAGTTAGACATCGAAGTAGACGTTATTGTAATGAATCATTATTTTGTTGATTTACAATCAAACATAGGTTTATTGCAGAAGAGCTAATGTTGTATATTAGTATTTCCTTGATAAAGGATTGTACACAGCTGAAAAAGATCTGGACAGAGCACCTAATTGAATAAGGGAGTATGAAAGAAAAATATATAGCAAAAAAGGAGGAATTATTCGGTAAGAGAAATTTTTGGGATTCTCTAGAATGTTATTTCATATTTATAAACGACATATTGCTGCTTAGATCTAGTAGCAAATATGAAGAAAAACTGAGGGTAACATGTAAGGAGGAAGAGAGGAATGCGAGGATTTTGACACTAAGGAAATAGGAACATTTTCATGTTAAAGAATACGGTTCTGTAAGGAAAAAATGTGTGTGCTGATGAACATACGGAAAACAGCAATAAAATGTTATGTAAAATGCTCACAAAACATAACATCATGAAAATTTCCGCTGGAACATTCTCTAATTCAATTAATACTAATAATAGTGTGGTATCAGTTTAAACTTATCATGAGAGTAGACTAACGCATCTTTCGAATGATCGTATTAATCCATTGGTTAACTCCCAATTACGCTGTATCGCATAGCTTCGGATGTTTGGCAGCCCGTTTGAGCTGGTTGGATTGGTTGAATACAGCCTCAGGTTTCACGTGCATTACAGAGCGGCCGCATGGTATTGTATTGCGTTTCAGTAGCCTGCTGCTTACTCGAACACCCTTCCAAGTATCCATTACATCGACGCCATCGGCAAGCTGCTGAATAATTGACACCGCGAGCTCCTTGCTGGTTCTCCACTTCCTGCATATAGCACGAAACCTAACAGACAAAATGATAGCTACCACATTAATGATCGTCGTGTCCAGGGGAAGAACTAGGTGGAAGCTTAAGATTAACTTTTCCTTGTCACTTTCTTTTTTAAAACGAACATAGAAAAATTGTAAAGTTAGGAGTTCTTGCTTTCTGGAAGACGGAAGTGCAAATCCCGAATGATTGGAAATACTGTGTATTCAGTACAGACGGGAGTGATCTATAGAAATAGTGTTTAAATATTTCTATTAATAAGAATAATAATAAGCTGATGATTAGAATTTACTGCACTATCACCACTTATTGTCTTCTGTTCTGACCATGTTTTTCTGGCAATCGGTACTTCGTAAGCTACAGGGAATTATTCAGGGATAATTTTAAGACGGTCGCCTGGTTTGGTGGGGTTGGAATTGTTCTATTAAAGTTTCTTAATTGCACGAACACACTCAAAGTATATCAAACTCAAAACACTATTTATTGCACAGATTTTCAGCAATTACATCCCGACCACCAAACCATATTTATTTTTTATCTTGTACTTAACAGGTAACAAGGATTGCCCTGAATAATCGTTCCCGAAGATTGCTAGTTCTTCGCGAGTGTGAACTTTCTTTAAACTTCCACAAATTCCTTCCTGCAGTAGTGGACGACATACACAATTAACAGTCTTCAAATATATATAATATTCCCTTGGCAATTAAACGACGCGGTAGCTCGTCCGAAGACTTCCCTTAACACGAGGATGCTTTGCTGTTCGGTACAATCACGTTTTCCCGCACTCACGTTTACCGCAACTCGCACCATAGCACACAATGACACTATTCTCGATCGTTACAGTCGATAGTCGACTTCACACTCGTTGATCGACTTTTACATCAAGATTGGCAGGTGCGATAACTATCGTAATGTGACAAGCTTCCATATTTTCGACGAAAACTTAATTATCACAATTGATAAGTATAGGAGACAAAAACCAATACTAGCGAATTATATAAAATATTCTTTCTCACCACAAAGAAAGAAGGTCTCAATGCTTTTCCATAGGAAGTCAGTGGTTCAGAATAGTAGGATAAAAAAATTATTTTTAATATTATTTGAAAGCAGCAAGAAGAATTGGTTACTAAGGTGCGGGGATCAATTTGAGAGAGGAAATGTTTATAAGATTGAATATATTTTAGCTGGAATAGGTGATTGGTAAAAGTTATTTACGTTTCACTGCTACACGGTAGTTTTGAATCTCACTATCATGATATATTTTTTCCTAAAAAAAAGAAGAAGAAGAGGATATTTCCAGCATTGAATTTGTCCATTCCTATCACATTAGTTAGTAGGCGACATTCATTCCGTTGAAGGGAATATTATGGGAACTGTTACAAAATATGTAAATTATATTGGCGTAGTCCAAATACCACGTAATGTGACTGGTGAAAATTAACAAGCATTTTCGCATAAAAAAACCGTAATAATCATGAGGCAGGTATAAGAACGAATAAGCTACGGGTAGTATACTGTACATCTTTGATTCAAGTACAAATAGAGCAAAAAAGTTTGTTTTTTTTTTTTTTTTTTTTTTTTTTTTTTTTTACCAGAAGTGTTATGGTAGACTATTTTTCGTGCCATAGGTGGTACTCGTTACCCCTTTTTATTTACATAAAAAAACCTGCTAATGATGATCTGCTGCACAGATCTTGACTCTCTATTGTAAACTTCAGCTTATCTAAATTATGCTCTTTAAAGAGCTATTCATCTTTAATGGTGCAGACCAGATACTATTATGGTGTTTAAAATGTTTGGAAGTGAACTCATAGTATTGACGTCACATGGTCGTCTGTTCACGGTAGTACCCTCCACAGTAGTACGTAGAATACAATAAAAAAAACTGTCTGTACCTATTTGGTTACTGACCATGTTAAACCAGGTATATATCAGTAACTTCAAAGTACAAAATTTAACTGTCTACTATACTGGTAATAATAGTTATGCGAAAATGGTATAATTGTCCATGGTTTTTGGAATTGTTCGTTTTAAATCCCAAACATGGACAACTCACAATGGAAATTCACGAATAATAAAGATTATAAATGCTAATCAGCCACGTGTTAGGAAGTAATGGGACTTCCATTAATTACGTGTGCTAAAATGTGGAGAGGGGGGATCAGACAAAATCTCACCAAATCAAATTTTAAGGGAGGGGAAGAGGGTTAATATCATTTATATCATTTTTCTCCTCTCATTTCACAGAAAAAAGGTAGTAGATAGAAGACAACAGTATTAACGCTTAGGTATTTAGTGGCATGAAGCAAAATAAAAACAAACTTAATCATTTAAAAATTAAAATTATAGGGGAGCGCCGAAGTTAAGAGAAAGCAACCCCCAAGGTACCGGGGAGGTTTCGACTAGTTTCGTGATTTATCGAATTGCATGAACGTTTCGTAGAGAAGTAAACACAGTTCTCAGAATCAGTTCCTACCTGTACTCCTCTTCGTAACGATTTTCTGGAAATCGAAGCCATTCTGAAATAAACCCAAAATGAAAAAAGAAAGCAATGGGAATCGAAATCTAAAGCATCAATTCTAAAGCCACGCACTAAAAAATAACTGATAGTAATGAAACCGTATAGTAGAATTCACAGATATTTGTTGAAGAGATTAATTTTTTAAATACAGATTTCTCTCCCTCCATTTGCAAAGTTGAGTGAATTACAGATCAGAAAGCAGTAAAAGAAAGAAAACGCTAACATTATGTTTCACATGTTGTCTTTTTAGCATGTTGATATAAACTTCAAAGATGCTTCGCATTATCCGAGCTATACATTATGAAATCGAATTCTCTTTGATCCTTACAGACATGGAAAGGGAGAAATATAAAGCCCTCGGCTGTCAAACGCACGTGTCGTCATTCTATAAATGAAACGCAGACCCTCTCTCAGGTTGCCAGTAACTAAAACGAGATTATTGATCAAAATGAACCAGTGCATTCATTCAAACAGCACACACACTTCCTTGTCATATTTTAGTTGTCTAACCGATCTGATATGAAATAATGGTATTCTCTCGTTTTACACATCTCAGATCTTCTGCCAACTTCTGCTTGTCAACGACGTCGTTAGAGAGGAGATGGACACTAAGAGTATGGTCTGGTTTAAGGAAATGTGTTTGTCAAGAAAGTTTAAACACCATAGATTATCAACTTCACGCAGATTAAAAGAATATAATGATTATGTGACGTCTAATCTGTAATGACTCGACTGAGCTCATTAGTAAGAAACTGCTGTCGCAAGCAGGAAACTAATATATAACCGAAAAACAGATTACATTTCCTACTCGCATAACATACCAAGGATGTTCTTAGTTTTATACATTCCAATTGTATAGTAGTATTTAACGGTAATAGACACTGAAATCTTTTAAGCTTTTTTTTAACTTTCTGTTGTTTTATAGTGTTTTTAATGGAATTTATTCTTACATCCACACAACCATTTTCTGTTACAATGTAACAACGTCATACAGTTAAAACTAATAGCTACAAAAATCTTAGTATGAGAGAGTTGATTCTTTCCCGGCTTACTACTAATGATATTTCTTCCTGGATATTCTATCGGATAAGTTCTTCTGCCATACACGTCGTTTCGACAGGTTTCTCAGCTGTCCTCATCAGTTGAACTGAAAATTGAAGTTGCTACTGCGACGACACGTCACCAACTGTGTATGCCTCTTTTTTTTTTCGCTGCCTCAACAGCGTTTTGTAGCCCCGCTACTGTATGTAGCTATATCTACTGTTCCGAATAGATTGTGTTGGATTCGCTATGGTTAGCGTTAGGAAAAAACCCGGCTTTGACCGTTATAAACGGCCTTTATGGGAATACCTGGAATGTTCTTATTAAGAATCGCTTGTGATAGTTGATCCTTTATATCGGTGTCATAATTGTGCTAAGTGGCACTTTGAATTTGTACCTTTCCATTGGGAGTACTGTGCGTACTGACTCCAATGTGTCAACTTCTGGGTGGATGGTATCAAGCCTGGTGAAAAAATTTTCTGCTTGTCGAAAGATTTCTGCATGGATGGTAGGCATATTGGTGATCTCGTGAAGAAGGTCTATTGGCTTGTAGATACTCGCGTGGCTAATCATTCTTAAGCATCTATTCTGCACTCTTTGCAAAAGTATCAGGGTAGATTTGCATGCAGTTCCACAGACCTGGCAATCATATATAATGAAGGGTAGGACAATTGATTTATATATTCTTATTTTTGTTTCGAGTTTCAAGTCTTTGCTCAAGAAGATTGGTGTCAGATTCATGACAACGGCTAAGGCATTTTTTCTTCTGTCGAGGACATGTTGACGGAAGAGTAGCTTATGGTCTAACGTCATCCCCAGATACCGGTGCTCGGTAACCCAGGGTAACCTCTGCCCCATTAGCTCCAACTGTCGGTTCGGTCGTTTAGTAGAGGTTTCACCTTCACCTTATTTTCTCGACACCAGACACTAGGCCTGCTTGGGCATTGGAAATATTTCTTTCGTGGTTACCTCCGGTTGCGTAGATGACCGTGTCGTCCGCAAATTGTGCAATATAAACGTTGGGCGGGGTTCGTATATCATTTACATCAATGGTGAATAGATGAGGCGATAAGGCAGATCCCTGTGATAACCCCACATTAATTGTAAAGGTGGATGATTTCTGGCCTTCGATTTGGACGAAGAACCTCCTGTCCTTGAGGTAGCTTGGTATGAGGGCAATATAGCAGTCGGGTATGTCGGTGTGATGGAATAGCTTGTCTATTAGTTTGGTGTGCCACACCTTGTCATTGGCTTTTTCAATGTCGACAAATATGGCGGCTGTAGATTTATTCCAGTTAAAACCTTTGCTGATTTGCTCGGTGAGCCTTACTAACTAACAGGTGGCTCCTACTCGGTTTTGGAAACCGAACTGTTCTTTCCTGATGATTTGTCCAAAATCTAAGTTTGTTTTAATTCTCTTCAGCAGAATACGTTCCAGCAGCTTGGAGGTAGCAGACAGTAAGCTGATTGGTCTATAATTATTGGGAATTGTTTTGTCTTTACCCCTATTGGGCAGAGCTATAACCTTAGCCGTCTTCCATGCTGAAGGAAATTAATGTTGTAGGATACATGCATTGAAAATTCTAGTGAGAAGTACCAGACCTTTGCTTGGTAGGTTCTTTAGGTGAATATTGCCTACGTCATCGATTCCTGGTGATTTCTTTGTGGCTAATTTCTTGATGATAGATCTCACTTCACCGGGAGTTGTTAGTTCTGGCTAGTCAGAAGGGGGTCTGCTTAGTCTGTCCTCTACTCGCTGAACTGTCGCGGTCTCCGCCTGTTCTTCCTCTGGAGTTAGGGGGTAAACCACTTCTGTGTGTTGGCCGGCGAAATGCTCTGCCAGGATTTCGGCTTTTTCTAACGGCAGAAAGCATGGACCTGTCGGGCCTGATATATGGGATTTCGCTCTTTTGGCTCTTTTAAGGATCGAATTAAGTCCTAGGCTTCCTTGTTTTCTAACAAGAGGTGGGACATTTTGTCTTCCCATCTTTCTGATCTTCTCTCCTTTAGGCGCGCGGTGAGTTGACGAGAGAAGTATCGGAATCTACGGCGGTCGGCAGGGTCACGGAAACGTTGCCAGAGTGTTCTGTAACGATTCCTTAGGTATCTAAGGTCTTGAAGTATGGTTGGCAGTTCTTGATAAACGTTGTTGTGCATGATGGTGGTGGTAACGGATGCTTTTCTTTCGGCTTCTTTGATTGTAGTGTTATAGTGGTTGATGGCCTTCTCGATGCGGTCAGGCGACGATACATTGAAGGTGGTGTTTATTTTTAACCGACTTCAAAAAAGGAGGAGGTTCTCAATTCTTCTGAATTTTTTTTTTTTTTTTTTTTTTTTTTTTTTTTTTTTTTTTTTTTTTTGATGTATGTTCAGCGATATCTTCGCCAATTTTGAACCGATTTAAATGAAATTTTTATAGTGGATAGAGTATACCTCCAAAGTGGTCCCATATGAATTTCATTGAGAAACCACCCCTTCTACCCCTTTACACCCCTTAACTTTTATACAAACCACACTTTTTATCCGATTTTGATGGAACTTTGGAAATGTATATTAAAAAACAAACAGAAAAATACTGTCAACCCCTCTCCCCCTATCCACCCCTGAATTTTTGCCAATGTTCTTTATACAAAGCTAAAGTCGACACCATTTAACTGATCTCCATTAAAGTTGGCATGTACATGTAATTTTTCATGGAAAAGGTTCTGACCCAAAAAAAAATAAATCAACACCCCTCTCTCCCTTTACACCCCTTAATTGTTATACAAACCCACATTTGTGTATACATGTATAGTTAAAAATAAAGAGAAATCTGTAAACATTTGGTTTGAAAAAACTGAGCCCCTCTCATCCTATCCACCCCATAATTTTTGCCAATGTTCTTTATACAAAACTATAGTCGACATCATTTAACTGATCTCCATTAAAGTTGTCATATACATGTAATATTTCATGGAGAAGATTTCTGACCAAAAAATAAATAACAGCCACCCCATGTCCCCCTTTACACCCCTTAATTTTATAGAAACCTATATTTCATATCTGATTTTGATTGAACTTTGTCAATGTATACTTTCAAACAAACAGAAAAATCTTGTCAACATTTGGTCTGCCAAAGCTCAACCCCTCTCTTTTCTACCAACCCCTTAATTTTTGTCAATGTTTTTTCTTATATATATAAAAAGCTATAGTCGCCACCATTTGACTATTATCATGAAAGTTGGCGCTTATATGTATTTTTTCACGAGGAAGGTTTCTGAACAAAAAATATAAAAACCACCCCCCAATCCTCATTAAACCGTTTAATTTTTATACAAACCCACAGTTTTTATCCAGTTTAGATAGAACTTAGCAAACTTTTACTCTTAAACAAAGAGAAACATAATTTCAGCTTTTGGTTTGCAAAAACTGAACCCCTTCCCCCATTTCCGCCCCTTCACTTTTGTCAATTTTGTTTTTGATAAGCTATAGTTGACACCATTTGACCGATCGTTATGAAAGTTGGCACATATATGTATTTTTTTAAGGAGAAGATTTCTGACCAAAAATGAAATAAACTACCCTAGCTCCCCGTTTACATCCCTTAATGTTTGTACAAACCCATATTTTAATCCGATTTCGGTGGAACTTCGCATGTGTATACTTTAAAGCAAATAGAAAAAGAAACATACTACTCACATTACTTTGACAAAAACACAAACCCTATTCCCCTTTCTACCCCTTTAATTACTGTTAATGTTCACTATATAAAGCTACCATTTCTACCTGATTTTGAAGGAAGTATGCACATGTATACTTCAAAACAAACAGAAAAATACTGTCTGCATTTGGTTTAGAGAAGCCAAACCTCTCTCCCCCTTTCCACCCCTTTAATCTACACAAAGCACAGTTTCTATCTGTTTCTGAAGAAAATTTGCACACGTATACTTTAAAAAATACATAACAATTGTGTTTAAATTAGGTTGAAGAAGCCCAACCCCTCTTCCCTTCTATCCCCACCCCTCCTAACTTCCAATGTTCTTTATAGATACCTACCGTTTTTATCAGATTTCGATAGAACACTGCAAATGTATACTTAAGAACAAAGAGAAACATTCTGTTTACAAAACCCAACCGCTCACTCCCTTACACCATTTAATTTTTATAAATGTTTTTTACACAAAGCTACAGTTTTTATCTGGTTTCGATGGAACTTTGCAGATGTATACTTTAAATCAAAGAGAAAAATGCTGTCCACACTACCTTAACAAAAATCAAACTACTCATCACCTCCACACCCCCTAATTATTTTTTTATACACACCTAAAACTTTTATGTGATATCAATAGAAATTTACAAATGTATACTTTAAATCAATCAGAAAAGACAGTCTACATTTGGTATACAAAAGCCCAATCCCTCTTCTACTTTACCCCCATCGTTTATAATTTCCAATGTTCTTTACAAAATCCACAGTTTTAAGTACCGTCAAAATCAATTAAGCTATTTTTAAGTCATTGCAGAATATTTATAAAATGTATGTGTCCTAATGTCTCAACATGTACTTCAGATTTCAACTTGGACCCCAAGCTTTTACGCTGTGAAAACCAATTAAATATCTATATTTTCTGTGTGATGCTGGAACGAACAGATATATTCCAGAGACAGATTTGTGTATGTAGTATGTATTAATGTCCAGATGTTATATGTTTCGATTATCGAGCAGCAGCTTTAGCAGATGTTATGATTAGAACGAAATACAGCCTGGATCAAAATATAAACTAACATTCCTTAACACAGCATCCAATTCTCCCCATTCTGAAAGTTGTTGTAAAGACAGATTTTTTTAAAGCTTTCGCTTTAACCACTGAGCTACCAGGAAGTTCACAAAATGAGAACTGCTGTTGCATATTAAATACAAATTAACAATAATACCACTAAAAATTTAAAAATAAAATAATTGTTTAAGAAACATAAAAACCGCCTTCAAAAAATGGTACTAAAAATTTTAAAATAACTTTATACAATGCTTAGAAGAAAGTAAATCTAAATGGACAATATTTTACATTACTGTTATTGAAATTTTTACATTATTTAGTTATTTTTGGAGTCGGAGCCAGCCAAAACAAGAAAAATAAACAGATAACAACAATAAGAAATAACAATTATACATAAAAAATCATGTTACTACTTACCTACAATTAATTCTAGAAACATTTTTCAACAAAACTGAAACATTTACATGATACACCGATATTATACTAACTATAAAGTATTTACTGCATGATGCAGCCTACCAACTGACACTATAGCGCCAGAGATATGCCTGGATGACTAATGAGGCCGAGCCACATATAACATGCCATTAATTTGTTTCCCTAAGCTGTCTCCCGCAATAAAACTATCTTCCTCACGACATGCTATAAAACATTTGGAATTTTTGTTCGTACTCTCGGTTCGCCTCGAACACCAAATAAAGTTCAGTAATTCGATCTGCGCGATCTGACAGCTGGCACCGACTCCAAAAATAACTAATTAATGTAAAAATTTCAATAACAGTAATGTAAAATATTGTCCATTTAGATTTACTTTCTTCTAAGCATTGTATAAAGTTATTTTAAAATTTTTAGTACCATTTTTTGAAGGCGGTTTTTATGTTTCTTAAACAATTATTTTATGTTGTGGATCCGTCTGGAGAAGTATTTCCAGTTCGCTTATGTTATTTTCTTATGGCTGTTATGTGGTAGAGTAAAATTTTTGATTTGGAGCACGACTGGATTGCGGTCTGCAATTCTGGCTCGTATAAATACCCTGCCGTCATATGAGGCCCGCTTATATCATATCTTAGTAGTTTAAGATGGTCAAATGATTAGGTTTGTTGTACATGATTAATGCTCGTCTGTGGTTAGAAGAGAAATAAGCTATGAGCAAGAACACACAGATTTATTTTCGAAAAAAAATTTCAGTTTTAGCCTAGGTCAGAAATTTTTGGGACAGCATTATAACGAAAGTTGTAGAAATCAGGACAACTGATTATTTATTCGCAAACTGACGGAGTTCATACAGCCAAGAAAGGATGCAATTGTTTTACATATTATGTTACAAAGTTAGAAGTACAACCCTCAAAATACAGATATTTCATACTAGATTCATATTTCTATATGATTTTCATTGGCAAATCTATAAAGACTTATATAAATTTCCAGTTCTCTTTGTGAAGAAGGTGTTGTATCTTTGTACGGAGATCTGTCCCATATATTTGTAAATCCGATAACAGTTGTGTGGATTCATTCCAATCGAGCTTGCACTCAAAAAGAAAGGTGGTCGACATTTTCCAAGCTGTTTCCATCACATACGCAAAAGGGATAGCTGACTGTTGATTCTGAACAGATGTTTTCTGAACCGCTCATGGTTGAACATGAGCCTTTCTATAAATGTTGAGAACCTTTTGGGAACTATCATATTGGAGTACAAATGTACTCTCGGAATGGAAGGATGAATTTGTTTGTAATGGTGGCGTTTAAGGAGGTCACTTGTCACCCATTCATTACTTAACATAGACACTGGTTACCAACTCAGTGCGGCCTGGATCCCGGCAATCAAACTGCTGAAACAGCTTCGTCTCGGTAAAGCCCGAAAAGAGTTTCCTTAGAAATATTATTAACTGGAAGAACTATTCGGAAAATAAAAAAAGTAATGGAATAACAAATTTCATTTTCCAAGATACAACAGTGAAAAATATTTTTTAAGGATGACCATGGACATTAAATAAATCCATTGTATCACAAATTAAAGATGTATTATGTATGCTGGCTTGAATTCAAGTGAAATGAAATTAGAGGGAAGTTAAAAGTGCTGTCAAAATTCGTTCACTTACCATGATTTTGAGAAACACAGATGGTTTTGATTTGGAAACACTTCTAAGTTTTTTTGTCGTAGCTACGAGCAGAGTAAAAATATTTTCACTTCCACCATCCCTCAGATCGCTGCTTTTAGCAACCTTTTTCATCTTTTCTACAATGATTTACAGTCACAGTTGTTTCTTGTTGTGTTGGATCGGTAGAATGAAATACTGAAAAATGATTCATGCTATAGGTTTCTTGCTGGTGGTTGAGGTCTGGTGATTTGTTGACTTCTACCTCTGCCTCAAACTTCTTCTAATCTGCGATGCACACTTCATTGGGCATCGAGGGACAGCAAACCAGTGAAGCGAATCGGAAGATGAAGGCGACTGCTCGAGCGGTCGAGGGAGACAGCCGTTTGGCGTTCGAGCTGCCATCTGTGGCCACACCGATGCATTCAGAGTGAAAACGCGGTTGCAGTAAATCGAATATCCGTTTGAACCAGTACCTGACAATGTTACTAGAGTATTTGAACCAATAATAATGTTTTGAGCATCTAATTAGGCCTAATAAATTAACACACCATACACCGCAACTAACGGTGAAGTATATCAGTGCCAGAGCTGTTGGTTTTACGAATGTATATTAGTTATATCAGACAGTTCAGTTCGAGCATCGGTACTGTGAACATCAGTTTTCCTGGTGCGCGAAACTTTCCTTGTGTGCCAAGCTAACTCCATCCCAAACCGTCCGCTCAGCCAACTTTAACTTTCCGTTTATTTATTGTAATAGTTATTCAAGCACAGCACCGATTAAGTAAATCGTTACCAAGCCGGCGGCGGAGGCACCGTATTAACCCATGTACGGTGGGAATTATGGTGAAGGTGGTACGCGGCCAGAAAACCCAACGAACCCAAGCCCCCAGCCAGACAACAACGAGCTACCAGCAGTGATAAGAAATGCAATACAAACAGTGACGGAGAATGTAACAGCCAACGAGTTCCCCATGTGTGTAGAGGAACCAAGACCAACGAAACGCCCCAGCTGGGATCAAGAGGACCATCAGCCTGTTGGGAAGACGGAAAAAATTGTACGGATCTCCAAAGTGCAGTCAACGGTGGCACCCAGAGCAGAGGAGAACGCAACCACAACACCACAACAGGGCACATCGCAGAACAGCGTAAGCAAAGTGACATCCTTATCAAAACCCGCTAGGCTTGGCAGCAATAACTACGAGATGTATGACAACGGTCCGTTTGTTATCATAGTTGAAAGCCTTGATAAAAATGTGGGTAGATTGCACCCAATGTCGTTAGGGAAGTTACTCAGGTCGGAAAGTGGAAACTATTATAACAGTATTACTAACATTTTCCCCTCAGGCCAAAATCGGATTAAAATAGAACTATCTACAGCGGCGAACCCCATGATCTAGTGAAAAGCAAGGTTTTCCCTAAACACAATCTGGAAGCATATATCCCGAGCCACCTATTTGCTAGACAAGGAAAAATCAGGAACATAGAGATGTCACTAACAGAAGAGGAGATTTTAGCAGTCATTTGTAGTCCAGTTAAAGTCATTGCAATAAGAAGGTTTTACAAAAACACGGTTAGTAAGGTGTTCGAGAGACTGCTACTCAAACGACTGTACACCCACTCCACCACTCAGCAGCTCATGAGAGTCGTGGAGAAAGTTACCAGGGCCTTTAATTTCAAGGAATACTGCGGGTTGGTGCTATTTGACATCTCCAGAGCGTTCGACTCGGTATAGCACTCGGGACTCCTGCTCAAGCTCTATGAACAGGGGTTCCCAGGCCCGTATGTGAAATTTATTATGAGCTACCTCTCACCGAGCGTGGTGGTGTAACGGCTAGCGTTCTGGCCTCGCATTCCGGAGGTCGGCGGTTCAAATCCCCGTCCGGACATCCAGATTTGGGTTTTCCATGGTTTCCCCAAATCACTCCAGGTGAATGCCGGGATGCTTCCTTTAAAAGGCCATGGCCGAATTCCTTCCCATTCCTTTCACCCCATCGTTTCCCGTCTCTAAAGACCTAGCTGTTATAGGAGACGTTAAGCAGATAAAAAAAAAAGCTACCTCACCGGCCGCACATTCAGTGTCCGTGTCAACAATGCTTTCTCAATTAGAAGACGGATCTGGGCTGGTGTCTCACAAGGGTCGGTTCTCGGACCAGTACTATACACTCTGTATACCGCCTACGTGCCAAATAACCCCTGTGTAGAGGTTGCGACCTACGCAGATGACACCGCATACTTCTCTTTCAGCAGAAGCAGAGCTATTGTAACTCGACGCCTCCAGGAAGTCTTACAGAAAACTCTTGCTTGGGCTGGGAGGTGGAGAATAGAAATCAATCCTGCTAAAACGCAAGCCATAATGCTTACGCGGAGATGCGACCCAGCGCTACCGGTGATACCGCATCCTCTATTACACCTCAATGGGAAGGACATCCCCTGGTCTACAACTGTTCACTATCCAGGGGTCACACTGGATAGGAGACTAACGTGGCACGCCCACATAGAGGAAGTCAGATGCCGAGCGAGTGCGAGACTACAACAACTCTATCCACTCATCAATTTTAATAGTCGACTACGGAATCAAAATCTACACAACTCTTATCAGATCAATCATGGAATATGCATGTCCCGTATGGGCATGCGCCGCAAATCATAAAATACAAAAGCTACAAGTCAATCAAAATCCTACAGTTTCCACGTCAATTCCCGACCGAGGCCCTACACGAAGCTACTGCACTGCCTATGCTCCTGGATAGATTCAGGCTGTTGGCAAAATCATTCTACAAAAGCTCCCAGAAGTCTAAAAATCAAATGGTTAAAAATATCGGCCAGTATGATATATCAGCAGACCGACATAAAATACCATTGATCTTAATAAACTAATGCACCAACACAAAGACAAACCAACTCAGAAGAATTGACAAACCTTGCTAGTAGGAGAAAATATCCTAGGATAACAACTGAAATAAAACACTGCTTTTTGAAGAAATGGCAGAGAATGGTGTCTGTGTGTGTGAGAGAGAGTCCGACCTCCCCCTTAAAGATTGGGGGAGGGGAGGCGTGATTCTTCCAACCCAATCCGGAGGCGGGGGCGTAGCGAAGTAATCAGATAGATAAGGTGAGGATGGTAAGAGGTGTTTGAGCTCCGCTCCGGTGCCCTCGATGACCCATCTTTCGCCCCATAAGGCAGCCAATGGAACGACTCGAATTACTTCTTTGTGAGACTCGGTTTTCGACTGTGTCTGAGGTGGGCATTGGTGATCAGGTGAAGTGATTCCACCTGCCACCGGTTTGGTCTAAAACAACGGACCGGTGGATCCTGGACTTCGGATGACCGGGGTCGTAGTGGGGTGAAGCGGTGCAGCCCTCCCGCCGGTAGCACTCATTGCCAACGCCTAGGCGGGTAAGACTGACGGATGCGGATTAAAAGTTTGTCCCTCTTTTGCTACTCACGGCAGTAAGACGTAAGGTGCAGGGTTGTGACGCGATCATGATGGGAGGCAACGGGCGGTGCCGGTAAGCTGGCGTGATCTGGCAATGGCCGGGTTCGTCTCCAGATTGTACAGATTGGCCCTCGCTGGGACCGGTGATCAGTGATCAAGGAACCTTTAGCTCCCCTTGACGCCGATATTGAGCTATTTGCTGCCGCAATAAGTCCTCTAATATATCTGGACTGGTAGTGTATGGTCATTCTACGAGCCGGGTGGGACACTACACCCGTACGCTTTGGCTTATGCTGAGGCGTGATGCCCACTACTATGGTGCTCTGCGAAGCTTGGACGAGAATGCGGGAAGCTGTGCCTGTCAGTGGCGCCCATGTCGGATTGCCGGTCGAGTGGGGTGGAACATGCACTTGGAGCGTACCCTGATATGTGTGGAGACCCGTCCCCTTTACTGGCGCCCATACCCGGTGTGTCGATCTGGCTCGGAAAGACGCGCAGTATTGGGTAGGTCCACGCTGTGCTCAGTTGCTGCGTCTACCATCAGTCTCCTGCGGGAGCGAGGTGGGGCCGGGCGCGCGCGCGGTACTAGAAGAGAAGACTCTAGCTATACGGTCAGATTTCCTCTTCGGCCTGGTCCGTGGCAGGCGCCGCGTCCCCTTCACTCCCCACGGTCACCCACATGGGTAGCGAAATGTGCCTAGCCTCACCACCCCCGCTGTAATGACGGGTAGTTCTGAAGAGTCAATTTTCCTTCGGCGATGGCAGATGCAGTGGTGGTTGATAGTTGTGGGGAGGGGGTGTTCCGTGAGGGCGTAATAAAATAATTTCGGTACCCCTGACGACCGCACCCATCTACCCTAGACCTATGCGATCTTGTGAACACCTCAACTTTACGTCTTATGCTAATAATCAAAGCGACTTTTTATGAGATGGTATATTTTGCCCCGAAATAGCAGTTTCGCATTTTTAAATTAACTAACTTTAAATCCACCACAGTAATATTAGAGTAACAGAAACCGCTAACAGCTAGCCGTGACATAAGACAGGCGCCTAAACTCTTTAACTCTTTCCATAGCTGGCTGGCTGAGTTTGCGTACTATACCCAACTATACTATTAATATTTCGACTGAACGTCCACTGTCGCCTTCGATCCAAACTCTTTGTGCTAAACCCAGTGACTGTTGACTGATGTTTACATCTTAAATGTACACTCCCACTTCTAATACTCGTACCGTACTCTGTTTCGGCTACATTTTCAACTGTCCTCTCCCACGTCTGTATTTGGACTGCAAACGGCCTAATTAATATGTCGACTAACCAAGGCGACCTCTATACTGTCACTCTTCACTATCGAGGCTGGTTGCTTGTTCGCTGGTTGTTTGTTTACTGACTTCTGTGCCTCTTTGTTGAAGGACGTGTGGAGTCCTCAACAATCCAACAAGAGGAAACGGGTTGTCATAAACTGAAACCGAAGACCCATTCAGAAGGAATTTATTAAGATAATGTTGTCTTCTCTCATAGATTCATTGTTGGAAACATGTTTGGGTACATATTATCTCTGAGCGGTAATTTTCCCATTTGATTTAAGGCGGTTATTTTCAGAATCTTTTTCAAGTTGCGTAAGACGTAAGTGAGAATGGCAATAAGTCGGACAAATAAGACGGATGTCTCCTCTAGATAAACAAAAATGACTTTTCTTTTCTGTACCATCTTAGAAATATGTGTCCTAGCAATTTGTGATATTGTCTGCACACTACATCGTCAGTTTTCAGCACATTATTGTATGGAATTACTATAAGCGAGTAATGAAGCTTTTTAGGATCATTAGTAAATAATAAGAAAAGAATTGTTAGAAGCAAAAGCCAGTAATAAACTTCAAAATATTCAGAAATATCCTAACGTTAACGTTTCAACCACAGTTTTGTAATTATATTTGACTAAAACTTTGTAATAGTGCAATAGTAAACCAAATCATTTTCAAAACTTCAGGACTGTTGAGTGTACCGACATTGGAAATGAGGTTGGTCTAACTTGCTCAACCTATTGGATGAAAGTCTTTTTGCCAACTGTCAGCGAAACGTGGAACTTTGTTTGCTCTCTGTGATAATTGTATTTTTGTTTATGAAATGTGTAGTTCATGAGGCGGAGTTTGGGGAACGCCACAGCATTCGCCTAGACGATTGTGGAAAACCATCTAAAAACAGCAATCAGAAGGGCGGGGGTCAGGACACTAACCTGGTCCCCGCGTACCTCCCCGATCCAGTGTGCTCTAAGCTAAGCTGTCGGTTCGAAATTATATATATTATTTCTATAAAGTGCACCCTTAAAGGGAAGAAATATTTTTTTTAGAACATGTTTCTTTTTTTCGCGAAACATTTATCTCCCTTGATACCTAAAAGATCGATAAATGAGGTATCATTTTAAAGACTAAGGTCTTCGGTTTGGTCACATTATGTTTTAAGACAGGAATTGTTCGTAATTCGTCCCTTAAAGGGCAAGAGTATTAACATTTCAACAATGCGTTTTTCTGTCACGAACCATTTATTTCCATTGTTACCTAAACAAAATCGATATTTTATTTTAATGGTTAAAGTCTTCGATTTGGTTACATTATATTTTAAGAGAGGACTTTTGTGAATTCTACTCTTAAGGAGCAAGACTATTAATATTTCTAAAACGCGTTTTTCTGTCACAAGCCATTTATCTCCCATGATACCGAACCAAAATCGATAAATGTGATATCGTTTTCAGGATTAAAGTCTCCAGTTGGGTGAAATCATATTTTAAGATAGAACTTTTTCCAAATTCCACCCTTAAGGGGCAAAAATATCATCATTTCTAAAACCTTTTTGTTCATTTTTTACCTAGCTTTATACCTAACCAAAATCGATAAATCAGAGATCATTTTAAATACCAAAGTGTGCACTTTGGTCACACCACATTTTAGAAAATGATGTTTCTTTTTTTTAATTTTACACTTAAAGGGCAAAAGAATCAATATTTATTCTACAACGTGATTTTTATTGCGAGCCATTTATCTCTTTCGATATATAACCGAAATCGATAAATGACCTAGTGTTTTAAAGATTAAGTACTTACGTAAAATCATTCATTAATAAATAAATTTTTCGGAATTTGACACTTAAAGGGTAAAAGTAATAACTATGAAGGTCGCGTGTATGAGGCAGTCCAGAGCCAAGCCGCTAGATAGCAGCAGCACGTATCACGGAGATGTCAATAAACTGCTTTTTATAGAATAAGTAGCTATTCGGATATTTTTTTCTGTTACGGAAAAATTTATGTTTTGCTATACAGTTCCAATGTAAACATTAAGTTGCACAGCAACACATATCACAGAGATGTTGATATGCTGTGGTCATTTTGTTCAGGTTGGTTTTATTCTGTTAAGGTCAGTGACAGTTTGTCGTACATACGGTGTAACCGCTTCGTAATATGTTGTATTTTGATGCGTTCCTATTACACTAAACAAACAAACATTTTCTACAAATGAAGCGGTTCTTTTTTTTTTATTCTATTACAAGCCTACAACCTCAATATTCATCGCATTTTAATCACAAAATTTTCGCACTGTTCATCTAGTATATAATTAATATTCAAAGCTATTTTAATAGAATTCCTCTAAATAAAAACTGTTTATATTTACATACCCCACATAGTTCGAATTCAGGATTTAAATGTTTCGAGAAAAAATATTTTACTTGAAACAGGATCACATTATAGTGTTGCATTTGCGTATTTTATTCAATAGTGACAGCATTTCAGTCTCAATTAATTATTTCACTGAACAATCGCCATTCTATAAAATGATACGCTGCAACAATAAGAAACTGAAAGGTTCACTGATATACATAAAGCTGAAACAATTTTCAAAAGAATAACAGACTGTCACCTAGAGGGAAAACAATACCGACACCACCTTATTTTCATCCACACAGGACAAATAGAGGATTTAATTTTAATACTTTTGTCTTACATATTAAATGCTGGAATCTTCAATTTGCCGGATTGCTTCAGCTTCTAGTCACAAAAAACGGACTGGATCATACTAGTTTCACCTATAGTGATATTCACAACTGATTGGATGATTATGTTAATCCATCATTACACTGAATTTGTGGATAAGCGACTATCATTAATTTAAATAAGTGCTGAAACCTGTTTTGTCGGCCACCATTATTGCAGTATTAGCCAGTTTTAGCAAGACAACAACATAACAACATCCAAACTGGCACGGTTCATTGGCAGATCGTAACGATGGATTATCTCCTTCTTCAGGATACATTTGCCCAAAAGGATTTAGGGAATGGAGGATATAACTTTTAAATTTCTCCCTCACAATCCAGTATATTCTAATGACGTTGACAGATAAGAAGAGTCGAAAATGTGTAAAATTCTTTCAAAAGGAAACCATATATAGCAAATTTGCACAGTAGATTACCAAAACGAACTTCCTAGTTAACGTCAGAATAATATTAGCAGTATTATTTTGGATTGATGAGCACATAAGAAATATCAGCTACCAGTACGTATATTTCGATTTCCTTGAAACGAAACAGATCTAGTATTTTGATTAATTGACTTTCGGGTTAATACCGGGCATGAAATAAAATTTGAAGACACGAGGCTACTGTGGAGAGAAGACCAGTGGTGGCCCCGACGGGTGAAAGAGGGAGCAGAAATTTTAAAAAATACCAACAACATCAACGAAGATAGTGGCCTTTTACTCTGCGATGCTTGGCGCTCGTTGCTATGTCAACATATACAGTATCTCTGACGAAGGCTGGAGGATACCAGCTGAAACCTCAGGTAATGAAATAAACAACGCGGCATAACCCGAAAGTCAATTAATAATGAACAAAGATGGCCGTGGAAGTCTGAGGAATCAGATCTAGTATCTGTTGATAGTGTCTAAGTGATTTCACAGGACGCACAGTGTCTTCTATTATTGCTTTTGGACTCCACACCTTACATCCCGTGGACTACTGTTCCCTGCTGACACTGTAAACAGTGGCCCCGCCTCCTCCATGTAATTAAAGAACCTGGCTTGAACCAGCCTTATAACTCGAGGATGTTCGCCGAAGGAAAATGTTTTTTGAAGCAGTAATAACAGGAGCTCTCCTGTTATTAATTCGTTTTTAGACTTTGTATTAAAGAGTCGGCAGCAAGTTTTGTACTTCCTTCAAACCTTCATTGGGAAAGGTACTTATACCACAGTGTTAACATTAAAATGTATGTTGAAAATCAATAAATCTTTTCCTCTGCTATCATCCGAAAGATTATAGATTCCCTATATTTACGTAATGAAGTAGGAAGATCTTGAATGTTAAAATCCACAATTGTTGTCAATACATCATTTGATGCGAAAGTATTTCTTCTCCTACATATCTTTAGACATTGGAAATTACCCTCAGATATTCAAAGTTTCACAAACTAGTAACTCTAATTACTGACTCTATGTAACTGCCAAAGTAGATCTAGATGCAGGTGCATTATTGATATAATACATAAGTTTTTTTCTCAGACAGAGACCTTTCTCCCAAGAATGATTTTGTGAAAAAATAAAAAAAATAATAAAAAAACGTTTCAGTCGCTGAGTAGAAAATAAAATCAATCACTCCCATTCTAGGTTTATAAACGGATCTAGGAAGGGCAGCTTTTCACACAGTGCCTAGATTTTCTAGCATACGTGTGACAGATTGATTGTAGAATGTTCTTAAGTTACTGAGTTACTTTTAATTTTATGTACGATAATCAAAGATAGTATAGATTGAAACTTAATTCTATCACATTAGGCGTACTATTTCCCTGTTCAAATGACGAATCCCCCCCCCCCCCCCCCCGATATCGTACAAATACTATCTCGCTGCTACGCTGTGCAGAGTATTTTACGATTCATCCCTCACGTTTATTACCTGATACGGCATTTATGAACTGTGCAGTGCCATCTGTCCTAGACACCGAGGCTTAAATCAGGCAACTACATGCAAATCGCAAACATCGTTCCAGTATCGAAGCACATGTATGTCGACCCAGGAAGTCACTGTTTTGCCAGTACTAATACAATTCAGTAGGAAAAAGTCACGTGCAAAATAGTGATATGGCGATATTGTCTGTCTTCGAATCGGTAGTATTTTTAATTGATCACAAGAAGGTTTTGACTACTGTCTCAGCTGTTCGTTTTGTGTCTGGTACAGAACCTATATCTACTTTATCGTTCTATTGAGATATCATGATGGTATGTGGCTTTAAATGCAGAGTCGACTGGTTTGAAACCCGGTGGGGAAAGAAAACTTCACCGTTCGGGACATGTCTAGCAAGATAAAAGGATTGTGGTGCACAGTTCCTAACCATAACATTGTGTACCTAACGCCTGGGTTAAATTTAAACCACAGATTTTTTGTGACGATGATGTTGGTAATCTTAGGAACAGGGGACCTGAATGCACTGTACCGAATTCATCTTCATTCTTTCATCTTCATATACATAATTCAGAAAAACACAATGCACTTTACAACAGTCATCTAAATACATAAAACGACACTTATAAACATTTAGTGCAATTGGGCGCTCTGACAAACACTCGTTTAA
Organism: Vandiemenella viatica; assembly: GCA_031002005.1. Taxonomy (NCBI): domain Eukaryota; kingdom Metazoa; phylum Arthropoda; class Insecta; order Orthoptera; family Morabidae; genus Vandiemenella; species Vandiemenella viatica. The sequence goes on along the minus strand of JARYHS010011408.1, from coordinate 259,486,925 downwards.
TCTGTCCTGCAGGATCATCCAACCGAGCTTCATTGTTGTTTAAAACACACTTTTTCGATTACCTACTCCAAATACTTTATCCGCCACCTTCCTGATACTGTAATCACATCTTTTTACTTCATCACTGTAGAAAACTGTGGAGTAGTCGATTCCTTCTTAAGCTTTGTTTGTATCAATATAAAAGCATTCATAACCATTAGAAATATTTGGGGAAGCCAGTAAAAGAACAGTAATGTGGCATTACGAGGAATGTTCTGCTGAACATATTTAATAATGAAATGTACTTCGGAAGAAGGTTATTTCTTTTTCTATTAATAGTCTCCCGGGAGGTTTGATGGAATCCTCAGAGTCGTGTTCTTCATTACTGCCCTTTCATCTTCAAATCAAAATTTGTCTGCTCGGTTCATTTTCTTGCCGCTTGGTTCAGAAGTTTCCAGAAGTTTTAGATGCAACCTTCTGTCCATGACAGAAAATAATATTTCCCTCTGTAAGCCTTTTTATTTGTTTTCATTCCCCACTCGCCCTGTAAAGACAAACACTAATAAAACATTAATTTGGATAACCGCTTCACGAAATATAATATCCGACCGCATCTTTCTGCAAAATTAGTCGTATATTTTCTTCTCGTACATAATATTTATGTCGAAATGTTTTGTAGTGTTAATTCGTAATTTGAAATGTTAATATATCAATACTTTTTCGATTCTTTATTTGTAGAAAAAGTAAGTTTTTAGGGTTTTCCACTAGCCAATCACGATCTCTGCATTACATTTCCCTGAGAACAGTTTATCCAAAACCGACGGTATCATGGTAATCAGAGTAAGTAAATCAGCATATATTCCTTCTTCCAGTCAATAAATACAGAAGTGGCAGACAATTCACCTAATATCATTTCTACAGCGTTCAAAGTAGAGGAAACTGAAGAGTCACTGTTAGGACTACATTCACCAACTGCAAAATATCTGTTCCTTCGTGTTATTCATTTCTACTAACTTGTAGTGTATGTATCACAGAATTTAAAAAAAAAAAAAAACACAGCCGTACATACACACACACACACACAACATAGATACCGAACATGGTAGGTTCTTTCGGCAATGAATGTTCTAAGCAACTGACCAATGCCTCTATACCGTTAGTATCACTCTCTTGACCTATCTCCATAGTAACCTACACTGTCTTATTCTTTTCTCTAAGAGTAAATATTATTGATTTTCAGCCACGCTCAAGGAACAAAATATAACTTTCTTATAAAAAATATATCCGTTGTGTCACAAAATACACACATACACACACGTATATACATACACACACACATACATTTAATTTAATTGCAATGGAGCACAGGCTCCGGTGGTAATTTCCCTACAAACCCATCGTCCCCCTATCCTGCACGCATCTACATTTGTCCTCCACAAATTTTATCTTTAAATTCTTTCAAAGTTTTCGGTAAATTATTCATCATTTCTCTTGGTAACTCATTCCAATCCCTGACACCCTTACCTAAAAAAGAGAATCTTCCCAAACCCTTGTGCCTGAAATCGAATGCCAGCTTGTGGTCATGGTCATCTTTTCCCTTCCATGCACTACTTTTCATACCTATTGCAATATCTTTCCATGCCTCATCGCCAGTATATGCCCTGTACAATTCCATGACCCTTATCATCCTCCTCCTGTCTTGCAATGTATCCCATTCCAGCTCCTTTATCATATCCGTCACTGATTGTATTCTGCGATAATTTCCAGAAACAAATCTAGGAGCCCTTTTTTGCACCCTCTCCAACTCCTGTATTTGATATGTAAAATGAGGGTCCCATACTACACTACCATATTCGAGCAATGGTCTGACAAAAGTTTTGTGACCCAATCCTTTACTTCTCTCGTACATCCCCTTATCACTCTTTCCAACAAGTGCAGAACTTTGAAACCTTTTCCTACCACCAGTCCAATGTGTCCTGCCCAGTTAAGCTTGTTATCAAAAGTAATGCCAAGATATTTACATTACAAGTCTTCAGCAAGCAATTCTTTCCCCACCTTATATTCACAATTTACCTTTTGTTTTTTATTTGTGTATCTAATAAGCTGACTCTTCTTTGCATTTATCTTCATTCCATGTTTACCAACCCAACTAGATATCCTATCCAGATCACCCTGCAACTTTTTACAATCCTCTATCGTTTTGATTCTTTTATAATGAATTATGTCATCTGCAAACAATCTAATTTCAGATAGTAGACAATTAACACAATTATTAATTAGAATAATGAATAGCAATGGTCCCAATACGCTACCCTGTGGCACACCCATTTTTACTTCCACTTATTTTGATACTACATTTCCTACCCTAACTTTCTCACTGATACACACACATACACGCATACAAACCCATGCACACACACATACATACATACACATACACACACAACTCGGGAATATAATTCTTCATTTACAACTGGTTAATACATCTAGCTGAACTCATAGGATGGAATTAGTGGTAGCAGAGATCCGTATTTAGTTCCATGACCTCAGCATTAGAATAGAAGTTGCGAAGTCAACACAATTATGAAGTCTTTTCTTCAGGATGGATCCGAAATGCTTGGTCGTCCAAACGTACTTTCAAGGTATAGTACTCACTCTGGACCATTCAGTCAGTAATTCGCCAGTCGCTATATCAAATGCCGTGCCTGTTAAAACAGTGACTACAACAAGTAATGGCCTATGGACGGCCGTTTTATTATCGCTTGAAGTAAAGCTCGGATCAAGTGTGAAGCACTCTGTTGAACGCCGTTCCGTGCTGTCAATGTAGCACGCATACACAGTCCGCTAACTTCCGGGTGTATAGCAGGGGACAGGACAAACTCCCGCCGCGTTTATTGCGGTAATTATGGTGGGGTAACGCCTGTTTACAAATTAACATCTGCACGTTACCAACATTATCACCGCGAACTGGCGTCGCGCCACAAAACCGGTTGGCCGCCTGCGGAATCCCTATTTACGAGTGAGCCCTACATTCCGGCGGCATTCTTGCGCAGCTTTATTCAGCACGCCGCCGAAACCGCAAAACCACAGGCAGATCCACTGGCACAGGGCGATAAATCGGCACGGAAACCCAGGTCGATACTCATTTCCGACCCACTTCGCTCGACTGACAAACCATTCTGCGAAGAGGGGGTGGGAAAGGGAACAGTTTTAATTAAGACTCTTGGAAGGCTTCCACAGACGAGTGTGTGTTTGTTACGAAGCTGACATTTGATCTCCTTTTCTGGATTCTGTCTCTGGGAATCAGTCGACCATACTGTTCTAAACATGTCGAATTTACCTTCAAATAATTAATGATGTTACTCTCATTTTTGAACACACAGTCTTAATGTTTCAATGCGTCATGAAGCAAGCAAATTGCATTCAGTCTAACATAGCACAAGTAAACATTTCCATTTAACTTTCAGTGTGATGTGAGACTACACATTTCGAGGTTAATACAGAAAAGTTTTAATCGTCAAGAGAAGTTTCTTTTTTTTCCTACTTATGGCTTTACGCCTCGTCGACGTCGAGGTCATTAATGGCGGGATTGTACTGGGGATTGTAACGGGAAGGAATTCGGCCATGGCCCTTTTGAAGGAAGTATCCCGGCATTCGCCTGGAGTGATTTGGGAAACCAAGGAAAACCCAAATCTGGACGCCTGTACAGGGATTCGAACCGCCGTCCTCCCGAATGCGAGGCCAGAGCATTAATCTCTCACCTACCACGCTCGGTAAGAGAAGTTTCATCTTCAAATGACATTCGTTAACACGTCAAAGCTTCTTAAATACAAATTATTACAACTATAATTATTAGATTTTGCACGTTCTATACACTCGTATGTACATAGTTTTGTTAATGCTACGGACGTTTATCTGGTAACTTCACTAAAATTCAAAGAATTCACAAGTAAGTAGGCAATGTTATTTCAATATTTTAAAGGATACATGTATTAGAAATTTTATAAAACATATTAAGCTAAAATTAACGTGTACTATAACTTCATTAACGTTACGTAATGAGAATAATAATTTTAGTTCAATGATGTTTATTTCTTTTGTTTACCAAATTTGCTTGTAAAGCAAAAAAGGTACAAAACACTTCGTACGAGTTGAAATGAATGATCTAAAGGATACTAGGGTAGATTATTGTGACTGTAATTAAGGAATTTGTATTTTTTTACCAAAACAGAGGAGTACTTTAAACTCTGTAAAAACGTTGTTATGGTTGCACAAGATAACTCGATCACTAAGTATGTCGTTTACATTTAACAACCAAGTTCATGGTTACCTTTCATTTTATTAGTCAATTTAATGACTATTCATCTTTCAGGGGAAAAGAACGTATGATCTTTTAAATAGGAAATTCATTTGCGCATTCTGTTTTGTATCCGTTATTGATAATTATCTTTTACAGAACGAGAAAAATACTCATCTTTGTGAATGATGCTGTTTCATTTCATCTAGCCTGGTGGGTGAGTAGTACATTTAGATCTGGTATTTGAAAGGATGCCCTTTCGAACCTCGACAGTCATTAAGATTTCAGTTTCGCGAAATCGTTCTAGATAAATCATCTACCAACTTTGAAGATCTCGTCGTCAAAGAGTTGGAAAACTTAATGGAAAGAAAGCTTCCTTTCTGCTGTGTATGCCACGCTGTGCACCCGGGTGTTCGCCTTTGGCAGCATGCGGGTAAATTCTCGTGGGGTTTTAACATCATCTCAGAATCTTCAACATCAACAGTACTTTCAATATGTGCCGCTGCCATCTAGTATTCTATAGGTAAGTTGTATACTAATCATTAGACAGAAACAGTTGTGTAGAAACTAAATCACCATAAAAAGTATATGCGGATCGAATTGTATGTTAACGTGTTTATAGTCAATGCTTTTCCATCATCAGTGTTAGGATTATTTCATAAGTGATACTATTAATTAAAGCCAGTGTGAAAATACGTGTTTGCTTTCATAGAAAGCTTTCCTTTCACTGAATAACGAATAGAATTCAATATGTTCATTAAGTAGGTATTTGGTTTATTTCTGTGTCACAGTACCTACGAGATTACTTTTTCAGATTCAGTCCACGAACAAACTGTGGCAAAGCAAAATCGCTGACAAAACCAATTAACACTGTGCCGCGAACAGAATGATGCTGATTCTCTTCGAACGAAGTGTGATCACTGATTTCACTACTTCTCCACTTCTCCGCCCCGAACTAAATACAACGAACGTCCTCCATCTTTGAATCCAGTGTTCACATATGAATTCGTATCCTATGTAGACACGGGGTGCAATGTTTACCTGAAATTCTTCTTTCACTCCCAGTCTTTCCAAATATGGCAGAAAAATTTCGACGTGCCAGCAATGTTTATGAAATTTGACAACAAACTACAAATACTCCTATAGCTGCAGTTACTCCTTTTGGATTAAAAAAAAAAAAAAATACCCTGCAACATTACGCAGTTCATATGTAACAGCCTTATCTCTGCTCTAATAATGCCACTGAGATTGTAATACTGACCGGAATACTACAAAATTCTACTTAAAGATTATAGTCACAGTTACTGAGAAAGAAACATAACGTTGTTGACTAAAATTGTAAAAATCCTAATATTCGTCATCAATGCAAATCATTCAAAACTGTAATATACAACACATTCCCAAATCAATTCCACTAAGGATTACAGAAAGTACAAAGAAAAACTAATATTGGATTCAAATTTTATTTTTGGCTGACATTAATTATTCAAAAAATAAATAAAATCCTTTGTCACTAAGGAACAAGTGTGTTTCCGAAAATGATGTAATTATAAGCAAACGTTTAAGCTTAAGCATGACATTACCTGGAATGTTTTGTGGATATTGCTTCTTTTTGTTTCTTTTTAGAATTATAAATTGGATTTAAACTCGAAAAGAAATTAAAAGTGCTAACAGTCTGCTTCTAGTTCACCTGATGAGTGAAATTCTTTGCCCACTTAATATGGCCAAAAACCAAAACTACTCTGTGCTTATTCGGTTTAATTCTCCCTTAGACTCCCCTGTTAATCTAGTCTACCCGCTAATTCACTTGAGACCATTAGCTTAATTGAACTGTAATGGGAGGATCTGAATACCAGCAGAAAGCAAGCGCTTCAAACTCACCGCAAATCCAAAACACCTGTTTCTCTAACAACAACTTTGGAGCGGCTTTTCGCGAAACTGGAAACTCTGCACGCATATTCAGATTTCACTGCAGAGATAACAGAAATTGTCCTCTGCAATGGAGACCCACGTTCAACATCTTGAAAGGACTTTCAAATACTACCCCTGTGTGTTAATAATCTCAGCGTTATTTAAAAGTGGTTGGAATAATAAATTTCTTTACATTTATATATATATTTTTTTCTCATTCGTTTTACCTAATGTTTGTAGAGTAATATTGTTGGAATTGATTTCAATTTAAAAACGTGCATATTATATAAATATTAGCAGGAAAGTTCCTTTTGAATGCTACATAAATGTTTTATTAGAAAATCTGTTCTGGAGATAAAAATTCTTATTACAAGAAAGTTTCTGATATTTTAGTAGCATCACCAATCTATTTTATTTTTAGTTCTAATTGTGATACTGTTGTTTTGTCATTAATTCTAATTGAATTCGTGAAATAGTTTCATTTTGGTGTATGTTATTTTTAGTTATTGGATTATAGGAATCAAAGGATAATTACTGAAAAAAGAAATACATACTGTATATATTTCATGTGTTGCATCGTATAACTTTTCTCATTATTTGCACCAAACACCAATGTCCACCCATTATAAAGAGTTGTTTTCGCTGTTATAAATCAACAGCATATATTATAATAAAAGGTGAAATAAGAATAACGGTGGATCATCACGAAAACACTCAAGCTAACCATTAGTCTCCCCACTGTTTTGATGCATATCTGATCTTAAGGCTTCACGTCTCATCGTCGTCAAAGTAATTGGAGACGGAAAAGGACGGGAGGAGACAAGGAACAAGAAGGAATTCGACGAAAACCGTTTGAACCAAACAACCTGACGTTTGCCTAGAACGATTTAAAGAAACGATGGAAAATCTAAATCTGAATGATCTGACGGGAATTCGAAATCGCTTCCTCCCTAATGCGAGACCAGGACGTTACCGCTCACCCAATCTTCAATACTGAAACGCCCTTTAGTTGTAATTGATCGATTCATTCAAAGAAATCTAGTTACATACACCACTGACCTATTTCTTTATAGTTTATACCATGTGACTAACAGCATATGAACCATCTAATAAATAATATCTTCAATGATGGCCATATCTCACCTGTTGTTGATGTAGCTGTTTAGTCCTGCGATGATGGATCTGTCGTAAACGGAGATCTTTTTTTGCTCCTGTGACGTCAACAACAGGAGTCGATGAAGTTAACTCTACGCTGCAATTGTCTTACATCGCGAGCAGACAGCTCCAACTATACTTGTTTGATATAAGGTAGTTTGGAGTTGGGGAATCATTCAGCAACATCAACATTGGAACAACAGTCCTCCACTCCATTCAGATTTTTCCAGTTGAGTTGCAGTTCTTCGAAATATTGACGAAACATAACAGTGCGTTATGAAGTTATCATAAACTTTAAACGGAACAATATTTAGGAAATTTTCTAACTATATTTCCATCAAAAAATAAGCTGAATGGTCTGGTAGCTTAATGGGTAAGATGTATGACTAGGGATGGAATGGATCCCTAGTTTGACACTCTATCTGGCTGAGAACTTTCGTAGGCGTTTAACCCGACCTTCAGCTCTGTCACAGCGTGCTGTGTAATGAGAAGTACGCCAGAACGCTTCCGTGGTTCGGATTCCACGTTAAACTGTAGGTCCCCTGTTACCGGCAGGAGTATTGGGTTAGGCTAAGGCGGCTACAACAGGGGCGGAATCCGCATCCAATAGAAACCCTGTCACCAGATCATTACGACTACCCGGAATTATTATTGTAATAAATAATCTGCTTGGTAATTGACAGACAAGAGAGCAGTTTCCAAATAATTTATGATTTTCTGAGTTTACTCAGCAACGTTTATAAAATTAAGCGCAAAAATATCATAATTTTTGCTGCACCTAATTTTTAGGATTCTAAATGAAACTATCGCCATTTAATAATTAAACATGTTAACAAGAAAATTGTTTGCTGTCCTATTATTGTAAAACAGACATAAATTTCATAGCTTTTGCAAGCATTAGCTTACACATTTTTTTTTTTTACTGGGTCGGTAATGTGTGAACATTATACCCTTACAATTGCCTTCAATAAAGACATTTATCCACAGTCCTTGTTCCACTGTGAATACCACACGCGTCACGTCAGCGCCTATACGTTATATTTACCCGCAATGTAGTCGGGGCAGATTTCCCTACGGAATTGTTACATCGGCAATCTCCATGATAATTCCCACCCCACGTCAATATCAGAGGTCGCGGCTTCATCTCATATTCCATATTTACCTAATCGAGTGCGCGCCACAACACTAAAGCTCTCGGAGGCTGACCCCTGCGCCACATAATCAATATTGTAAATGTAATTACAATTATTTCCCCCAAGCTGACAAGCAGTAGCCTCGAAGGGAAAGACGTGGGTGATTACTGTGTTTACCGAATGATCGTTTCCGTGTGTGACTAATAGCCTGCGTCTGTGAGTTCCTTTACTGGAAATGGTCTGAAACGTCATTGGCCACAATAACACGTAATTCTCCACTTTAATCTGCTGTGAAAAAATGTAGGGAATATCTTATCTAATGAGTTATATTTAGATAGCTACAACGTTATGGAACATCACGTTCTGCAACAGACATCATATCATAAGACCTGCTTAAAGTGGCATTTAACAGATTTCTAAATTCGTTTCTCTTTTTTGCCTTAGGATGTCACTATTTTATTTTCAGTTAAATATTAATAATTTACATGTAGAAAAAAAGGTAATTGCTTTCATTTAGCGTTTTTTTTCGAGGAGTTTAGGTTTTCGGATTTTTTGGAGGGATTTGGATTTTCGGAATTTTTTTTTGGAGGGATTTGGGTTTTCGATTTTTTTTTTCAAACAGCCTAGAATTTCAATAGGAGCATCAGAGTTGTTGGTTATGTGCCTTATTGTACATTTAACTTAACTGGACATTGTGGTTTGTCACGTGAGAACCATGCAGTTTAAATACAGTTTTAAATTAGTTGACTGTCTGGTTTTGGTGGATGCCATTGGAGCCAAAGTTGACCTCACATCCTCGAATACAAGAACGGCCGTTATTAAGCACATTTGTTTTTGTAGCTTATGTATTTAGTAAAGGGTCGTAACCCGTGTTATTAAAACTATGTGTTATACCATTCAGTGATTTTTCTTGCCCGTCTGTCCTTACGCGAATTACTATTCTGCGAACACAATTCACTCATTAACAATGTCTACTAGTAACGCAGTAGGTTCAGTACGCAAATCATCAGTAAAGCGTAATATAACGAAATCGCCGAAGAAGCAGACTGTAAAATATAAATTTGTTAATTGCGAAATCGGCTCATAAAATAGTTCAAGAAACTTTATTATTTACGAGTTTGATCAAGCAACTGATGTGCTCGTCATTGTTCACTTGTTCGAGCAACCAATATTTGTTTAAAACTATATAATTATTTAATAACTTCCGATTAACCGTTAAGTTTTCTACCAACTGGCAGAATCAGCAATCCTCTGAATCATGATTTAGAATCAAATACTATTAGTTTGTTAGCAACTGCCTGTGTTACGTGCATAAATTAATTATAAGTGTATTTGAAAACTGTTTGCATATTTAATACACATTTTATTATTTCGTATCAGAAACATACAATTACACAATCACAAATCAAATTATACTGGACCAGTACTTGGCCACTTCCAATGCATTTTCTGAGGCCTCATAAAGTTCAGCTGCCGAGCAGGATGCTGGACACAGTAGACACTGGAGCATGTGCTGGACAGTCTGGTCTTCACCGCAGTCGCACTTGATATCATTGATCTCAGCATAGCAAGTTCACTTTGCATCTGCCCACTCCTGATCTAAGCCTATTCAAAGACTTCCATGTCAACCATCCCTTGTCATAACCAGGTGGCAAAGATACAGACACTCTTCCCCATCCAGGCGGAAGGGGAGCCTTAGCTTCCCATAGTTGTAACCTGGCTTCTTCAGTTGTCATTATAAGTTCCTGAGAAATTCTTAGGAAACTTTTTCTGGACTTCAGTCTTTGCCTGTTAGGGATATGCCCATATAGTGGATGAGATTTTTCATGGTTCACTTTCCTCCATTCCTTGTTCACTGCTATTTCCTTTCGAACAAAAGGTGGTGCTCTTGCTGTTAGACGGTGGAGCCATTCATCTGGGGTTGATTTTAAGCAGCCTGTTATGATTCTGCACGTGTCATTAAGTGCAATGACTACTTGTTTGGCATGGGTTGAACTGTGCCATAGAGGACAGGCGTACTCTGCAGCTGAATAACATAGTGATAAGGCAGAAGTTCGAATTGTTTCAGGTTGGCTGCCCCACTGCGATCCAGCCAGTTTTCTTATGAGATTGTTCCTACTGGAAACTTTCAGCTTGGAGTTCATGCAATGTTTCCTGAATGTAGGTGATCTGTCAAGGGTCACTCCTAGATATTTTGGAGTGTCACAGTGTTCTAGTTCGACCCCCGACCATGTTACCTTTAACCTACGATTTGCTTCTTTATTCCTGAAATGAAAAGCACATACTTGTGTCGTCGTAGAATTTGGTTTAAGCTGGTTCGTGCTATAATACCTTGAAAAATCCTCTAGAGCGTTGGTAAGGGTGCTCTCCACTGATTCAAAGTCTTTGCTCTGTGATACCAGAGCAAGATCATCAGCATACACGAAACTCCTTCATTTGGGTGGTATAGGCTGATCATTGGTATATATGTTAAACAATAATGGGGCTAGCACACTTCCTTGGGGTAGACCATTCTTCTGTGACCTCCAACGGCTACGCTGTCCTTGGAAGTCTCAAAGAATCTGCGGTTCTGCAGAAGAGTAGCAATGAACTTACTAAGACTGAAATTCCTGATCAGATTGTAGCACTTGACCAGTAGTAGCTGATGGTTGACGGTGTCATACGCTGCTGACAAATCAACAAATACCGTCCCTATCACCTTACGAGCTTCAAATCCATCTTCTATAAACTGCGTCAGTTTTAGTAGTTGTCCTGTGCAGCTTTTACCCGGGCGGAATCCAGCTTGTTCAGGAATAAGCAAAGGATCAACTACAGGCAACAGCCGGTTTAATATCATTCTTTCAAGCAGTTTGTAGAGGTGACATAAAAGTGCAACAGATCTAAAATTCTTTGGACTGTTTCCTTCTTTGCCAGGTTTAAGCAAGGTGATCACTCGGCTCTTCCGCCATATCTTTGGAATTTGACATTTACTCATGCAGTTGTTAAAGAGCTGAAGCATCCACTTCTTTGTTGTTAGACCAAAGTGTTTAATTTGATCTGTCCTAATGTCATCCAGGCCTGCTGATTTTCCATTTTTGCAATTTCATATAGCCTTATCCAATTCTTCCATGCTGAATGATATTGTGAGGTCATTATTCTCCTCTTGGCCTTCTTTCCGTAGTTTGGGCATTTTGGACTTGTGATTAGCTTTCCCATTTAATAGCAGTTGGTGTGCTATTTGGTTGGCAGTAACATTATAATGAACTTTGGTCTTAGTTGGATCATTGTTTAGATGCTTCAGTAGTCTCCATGTTTTATGGCTGTCTCTTGCGAAATCTAAGTCTTAAACAGTTTTAATCCACTGATTCCGCTTTGTCTCTTTAATAATGGAAATGAGTTTGTTTCCTGCTTCCACTGTTGCTTCACCAAAAGGATCTTCTGTAAAAAAAAATTGCTGTATTCTTTAAGTAGAGCAGCTTGATCTGATGTGAGACCGGGAATGTAAGATGTCCGACAACCACGAGTGATAGACATTCTGGAACATCTCTTTACAGCCGTGGTGAAGATGTCATAGCATTCTGGTGTTGGTTCTATTGAAAGAACTTCGGAATCCAATAGTTCTGAGAATTCAGACCAATTTGCCTTTTTGAAGTTGTATCTTCTACGGAAAGGTACATTCTGTGGTATAACTGCGGCATATATTTGACACATTATTGGTCTATGCTGTGAGTTTGGTATTGGGGAACAGATAGATTTAACGCACTGGTGGCTAATACTGCTACTACTGAATATGAGGTCAGGGTTGAAACCACGCCTCCACCGACCACTGTTGAATGATGCAGGTAGTTTTGCATCATGGATTAGAGAGAGGTGATTTATTTCAGCCCATTCTTGTACTGCAGCCCCATTTTCATCTTCATGGTCACAGCCCCAAACATTGCTATGACTGTTGAAATCACCAATTACGATCTTTATGTCTTCATTATGGAAATTAAGTGGTTTGTTGACAGTGAATACAGCACCAGGTGGTTTATAAAAAGCCGCAATGGTACAGTTCGTCATTTCTAGAGTGAGAATTTCAATGTAATTTTGTTCCGTGAATGCAGTGGACATTACTTGTACATCTGGACGTACAAAGATTGCACTTCCGTATTGATTATGAGGTCTTTCTATAGCGAGATGCATTCCGTTTATTTTTGGTCTACGCATTTCATAGCTTCTGTGTGTTTCCTGTAGGTACAATATATGGCACTGATATTGACTGCATAGGTCTTGTAGCAGCTCTTCCTTTGCTGGTGACATGCCTTCTATGTTAACAGAGATGATTTTAATACACTTAACGTTGCATTATTAACTATAAACTTGTTTCTCTGAATGCTGACCATTGAAAATTCACGTATGTCTGGAGTCTACACAGACAAAAATGAAGAATGAGCGTTTTTAGTACTGATTATTCAGTACAACACGGTGATAGTTATTTTCTTTATAAATCACCCGTGATTAAACTATACATAGCTGCAAGTCTGTCACTTCGCCAACCTGTTATTCAAACAAGTGTGTCGACATCCTCCATAAAGATGACTTTGTTCTACTGAACATGTACGTTGCGAATGTCCTTATAAGAATGTTACCAAAGAAATTCGGCAAATCGAGTAATACTTCCCTTTGTAAAACATAACTTAACAAATTTTCACTGGATTCGCACATCGAATCTAGATAACTTAATAATCACTTTGAAATGTTTCTCAAACGTTACAAACACTCTTTAGTGTAATCACTGCAAATAATACTTAAGCTTTCCTGCTTGTATAGGATCGGGAAAGGACTGGAGGCAAGGAAGGGGAGGAAATTCGGCCATGCCTTTTGAGGGAACCAACGCGGCATTCACTTCGAATGATTTCAGGAAACTGTGGATAACCGAAATCTGGTTACTCCTCCCGTATGCGGGCCAGAATGTTACCGCTCATCGATACTCGGTAAATGATAATTACGCGAAAATTTTATCTAGAGCGGCATCGTACGGAATCTAATTTGCAATCTTACAATGTCTCTCTCTAATCATTGATTAAAATTTCTCCTCTTCTGATAACAAACTTATGATTTTGCTCTTAGGATTGGATTAGAAATAGGATTCTCCAAATTTAACTTTGTCTTTTTAGTAACAGACATTCGATTTCCTGGTTGTGTTATTTATTTGACTTACACGCATTTATTCGTAGTTTTTTAAAAATAGTATGTAAAAATGTCCGATAAATGTAAATGAAATCTTTCAAATACTTTGAGGAACCACGAAATAAAAATTAACTAAGATTGTTGAATCTTCTTCTACAATAGAAATTCACAATTTTTCATTTGGTTTACATCTTTCAATATGTCCATTATGGGATATCTTGATGCTCGAAGCTTAGAAAATATTTTCGTTTACGAAGTCACCGGAAAAATCTAGTAGTTAAATAAAGATTTATAATTGTAATAAATGATATTCAGCTTTTTAATTTTTTTGGTGGAATGATTATCAACAGCTGTATCGATATCTTCAGCTCCCAGCCACTTGGAGGTACTGCCTATTAATTTGCATGGCCCGAGAGTAGTCACAATATGGAGAAACTTGAATAGCGTTTAATGTTCTGTAATTACTGTAACAGTGTTATGACATACAGATAACATGCTTGGAAGTAAAGAAATGGGAGCCAAAGCGTATTCTGTGAGGAATGGAGACCTGTATCCCTAAAGTCATTGATTGTCAAATTAGTTGAGATAATTTGCACACAAAAAACTACTCACAGTTATTTATGATTGTTACAGAATAATATTTTCCTCATTACTAATGTAGTTAAATACTTGAATTAAAGTAATGGTGAAAGGAACATCTCTAAATCCATACAACGGGAGAAAAATAATTGTATTGGATGACAAGATGATTAAGATAATCAGTCATTATTAAGATTTATCACATAGTCGTCTCTTTCTGAAGATATCTCTGTGAGTACAATGTAAGTATATGTAAATGCAATTTGTGTAAGACATTGTTTGGAAGCAATTAATATATTTTTAATATGGTAATGAATTAACAGTGATAATCACCAACGGAGGACATCACTGAAAACCTGAATACACTGGTCATTGGAGTACACATACAGACCGTTTCCTCACATGTCGTAATATGACTTATTGAAAGATGTAATTGATAGTGTTGGGAATTTGCTTTTCTGAAACCTGGTAGTTCAAGATCATATAAATATAACTCGAAATTTCACCAATTCCTTTTGAACAAAAATATTCGCATGGTCATACTCTCCGACTCTCAGAGCCAGAAGTGTTTGGAAAGTACTGCTCACTTGAATCAGCACATTAGGGTCTGCTCCGCTTATTATCATCTTACTGTTATACGCAGCTCTGGTCCGTTCTTCAGCAGAACCGTCTTTCTCGCCTAGCTGGCCGTTTTTCACGATTGTGAGCCTGGCAGCCGCGTCGTTCCGCCTCGTGCCGCACGGCAGCAGAACGAGCCTCGCATCGCGTGTACTACAGTGCGCGCCACCCACCGCACAGCCAGCCACAAGTGGCGACCATTTCTCAGGCGCGAGATACTGGGCCGCCGCACGCGATCGGCCGCTAGGGGCACAAAACAGTGGACGTACAGACGAACGTGGTAACTGATTCACTGCGTGTTACCCTGTGATTTAGTCTCTGGGAGACAACAAGCTCGTTGAACTTGAAGTTGGAGGTAGCAGTGAAGATGATCACAAGTTCCAGTTTATTTTATTATTATTGCATTGAAGGTATACATTCGTAGAGTTTAGCTTTAATGCCGTGATGAAAGGAATTAGCAGACAGTTTGGTGTTGTTGCTACCCCACTCATTTCATTCGTTTGAATAATAATGTTACTGCCGATACTGGGACAGTTCCGACGTAAAGCTTAATATCATCGGAGTAGCAAAGTCACTAGAGACATTTTTGCCGTGAACAGGAAGAACGAAAGAAAACGAGTCCGCTAGGTGATGGTGACGCTCGGGCCTGATACTCGTGGGAACAAGGGTTCGATTCCCCGTCTGGCCAACCAGACTTAGTTTTTCCACGGTTTCCCGAAATCCCTTCTGGCAAATGCCTGGATGGTTTCATCAAAAGGCCGTTGCCGAATTCCTTACCATTCCCTGTCACCGATATGCTGCCGGTTATAATCATCTAGAAGTCAACAAGACGTAAATCCAAACGGAAAAAATAAGGAAAGTAAAAGCATTTTGTCCTTTCTATGAAGATTCATTTTAAGAACAGTGTTTCTGCTCGTTTAGAAAGTTTATACAATTTTAATCCACGACGGTATTACTCCGTATCACCCTTGAATTAGTAATTTATCTTGAACAGTCAGTCATAATATATTTCGTGGGAACAGGCACCGAGCTTGGTGAGTGAGCGGTTAACGCTCTGGCCTCGCATTCGGGAGGACGACGAGGGAATCCCCATCCGGGCATCCAGATTTGGGTTTTGCATGGTTTCCCCAAATCACTCTAGGCGAATGCCTAGTTGCTTGCTTCAAAAGGGCCATGGCCGAATTCCTCCCCGTTTCTTGTCCCCAGTCCCATTCGCCTCTAATGACCTCGACGCCGACGAGGTGAATAGCCATAAGTTAAAAAAAAGAGAAAAGGCTCAGAAATCACGTAAACACAAAATTTTATGGTAAAAGTCCCGAAGTTCCAACGGCTCCTGCCGCTTCCCGCAGGATTCTTGAATGTAGAGCTCCTCATTTCATTACCATCTTTGGCACTAGAAGAATGCGACGGGGTCAATGCGATGCTCCGGTCATTCTTTACTTTCCCGCGAAATTTCCCCCATGGTACTCATTGGATAGCAGGCTGAGTGGGACTGAGGAGCCGTTCCGTGCGTTCAGGTTCGAGGAAAATACCGAGCGTGGTGGGTGAACGGTTAATTTTCTGGCCTCGCATTCGGGAGGACGCGGGTTCGAATCCCAGATTTGGGTTTTCCATTGTTTCCCCAAATCACTCCAGGTGAATGCCGGGATGCTTCCTTCAAAAAGGCCATGCCCGAATTCCTTCCCGTTCCTTGATCCCAGTCCCATCCAGCCTCTAATGACCTTAGCCGTCGACGAGGCGTAAAGCCGTAAACAAAACAAACAAAAAAAAAAATTGAGGAAAAATTCTCGACTTCATTGGGATGGAATCCAGGTCGGCCGCAGTCAGATACTCTGTAACCTGAGCTACGCTGCCGCCCACACAAAATTGTCTAGTTCTAATTATTTTTATCAGCACGATAGAAATGAAATCTTCATGGGTGTACCGCAGTATGGTGTTGTAGAATAATACATTACAAAGGCTAGTTCCACCCCTCTTTATCAAATGAGTATCTATCTGTGCTGTTCAACGGACCGCACCCTGCCTTCATATCGTTGACTCGCCCGCTGCCACTAATCAGCGACCTTCATTCCCAACACACCACGCGTTTGTTTCAGTCCGACTCCCGTCCCAGAGCCAATCAAAGGACAGCAGCCAGTGAGTAAGAACTCACAACGAACGCTCTCTCCGAAGTTTTACCAGGTCTGATTTCCAGAAAGAATGGTGTGGCACCGGAGCAGACTCAATAGCTTAAGCAAACGGGATACGAGCTATCACTGCTATCTGGCAGTGTTAAGCCAAATATAACATGCTTACCCTCGCTACTAATAGTTGGCCCTCTGACTGTTTCGAGCACTCGAGCAGGTTGTCTTCTCCTACCATTTCTCTCAAAACCAAAACTTAAATTCACTTCAATTACTTCTTTTCTCTTTTTCAACACTGTTCTTTTTTTTAGATACTTCAATGAAAGGTGTTATTACTATTATTATACCAATAGTAATACAATGTGCCAACTAACTTCATTTATTACGTTCTCGTTGCAGAATAAATCAAATTACAATTCTTCATAATGTTCATAACTATTAAGTTCCTATATTCAAATCTTTCATATCTCTCATATTCTTTGCATTCATGTCGAGGCTGTTGCCGCCACTTCCTATCACCATAAACCATGACTATTCGGTGGCCTCGCACGGACTGCTCTAAATGTAATGTAGCTTTGTTACGAGTGTACTACGGTGCGCGTCAAGCTGGCTGACGAACCTATTGACAAACAATGGATTCTCTAAGTTCCGAAACAAGGCTTCATTATTATTATTATTATTACTAGCTGATACCCGCGACTTCGTACTCGTGGATTAAGAATTTCTTTGCCAGAATTGAATATAGAAAGTTGTTGGTAGCGTAGGATTGGTCCCAAACAACACCGGCATGATATTACTGAAAAGCCACCACTATATCATTCTACCATCGAACCTGTCTCTTGAAAATAATCAATTTCCAACATATTTAAAAACAGAAATATAAACGAATGTGGGGTGAGGGGGGGGGGGGAAGGGTGTTAACTAAGGGCAACTTTATTTCAGCTTGGACTTTTCTTCTTTCTTCTGCATGAGCATCCGATTCTTGGGCTCTAATAACTTTAGCTGCTAGTGCTCTGCTAGAGTTACAACTTACGCCAGTTTACGCCTGCAAGACATGTCAAAAAAGAAGGCGAAATATACTGGTGCCAGAAACATTTAAACAGACACAAAGTAAAAGACAGAGAAAATCGACATCTATATTAGATATTACGTTTTTTCTCTAAACGAATTTTTTAAAGAAATTATACACTAACATAATGCGCGTGAAGCATCTCTTGAGCAACCATCGTAACATTACAGACTAACACACTCATCCGTCTCTCTGTCACCATTCCATAAGTTCTCAAAATTTCGTGACTACGACTGTTAGTCATACCGAAAAAAAATATCCTGTGCCCCCCCCCCTACAAATTTTCTTGTCAAATTCCGTCAATATCGGTATATACATTTAGTTGTCAAAACGTAACAAAAGACAGAGACTTACTTCCGCATTTATAGTATTATTACTGCAGATCACACACACACTGACTACGAATCACCTCTGAGGGATCAATGTAACGTAAAAAAGTGCACACCTACAGCATTGCAAGACTACCTACGATTTTCCTCGCATTGCACCCCTAACTTTGTGATACCTACAGTTTAACATTTAATCGGAATAACGTACGGCCCAGGCGTGACGCTTACGATGAAAAACAATTTTTAAAAATCTTAGCCTCCACGGAGATTTGAACCGGAGACCACGACCCAAACATTAGTAAGGGAGCTACCTGACCACTACACGGAAAAACAATACAGAGACCTTCATATCCAACGCGTCTATCTATCGCCGTTCAGTAATTTTTCGAAATTATAAGACAGCATGTATTATTTATACAGATAATTTTTCAACTAAATGTAGACAGTATTTTTCTCCTTGTTTCAAAGGATAAGTGTGCAAAGTTTCATCGAGATCGGATGAAAACTGTGCATTTGTATGAAGAACAAACAAACAAACATACATTCATCTTTCTACATATAGATTATCTGAATTACTATTTCAAGAAAAAGAAACAACTTTAATTAGAAAATATTATAAATCGGAGTGGGCTGGTTGTATGTGGCATATATGTCACAGGGGGGAGCTAGCAATCGAAGTATCTTTCTTTTACAACACCAGCCGGTGGTACATCCGAGAAGATTTCATTGAAAGTACACCCCGAGAAAGTTCCCATTTAAAAAAAAGAAAAATAATTTAAAAAAAAAAAAAAAAAAAAGTTATACGGTTAAGTTACGATACTCATTCATAACACGTTCCTGCTGGGATGGAAGGGATCAATATGTTTGCTAGATGAATTTCCAGTGTGCTTTGCGAGCAGTTAAGATACAAGATGAAAGGTAACAGGCAGAGTAGCCATTGTCGCCGTACCCGCTATTCCGCCCTGCTAGCGTGGTTGTGGGGAACTGATGGCAATGCGGGTTGGGTCGCGTTGCAGCCGGAACAGGACACCTCGCACCTGGCTGGTAACCCAGTTACCGTACACGGGGCAGCAACCCAAGGCGGGGCTGCGGTGGGATCGTTACGCTAATCTCGTTTGGGTGGTGAGTCGGTGTCGGGCAGGATGATACCCCGCACGCCAATCCCGTCACACGTAGTAACAGAGAGGGTGAAATGCACAACTCAAGAAGGTAGTTCTCTATTGTTACAATGGAATTTTGTAGTGTTACCACCTGCATACAGGATTTTTGTTGTGAAACAGAGATAAAATTTATGTTTAAAGAAGATGCTGTACGATAGATAATAGCAAGAGGGGTCACGAGGAAGTTATTGATTCATACAGATACAATTTTATGTCCATAATCATATACTCTTAAGTTCTTTTATGCTCTAAATTATAGATGTCTATGCCAACTGTTCGCTAGTGACTGGTATCGTAGAGAAAACTTGGATTATTGACTAAATTTTGTCGAGGATAGCATTAGAATTAACCCCGAAAAGCTAATAATTCACGCTTTTATTCTAGGCAACAATGTTCGCTATTACTTTGTGCCATATTGTTATGATATATGAACAATTAATTAAAATTAAGCAGTTGCGACACGTTGTTAAAATTTACTACAATACTTAAGTTACTATACAGAATACATTGATAATAAACCAAATGTCATGAGAAAAAATTAGGAAATATTTTTTGGTATTGAGAGTGTATAAAATCACAAGTTGCTAAAGCTAATAACGATCGACTGCTGATATGACAGTTTCAACAGAAATTTTGGAACTGGAAGAAAGATTTATATTCAGCAATTTTCAGTATTTTTGTTTTGTTTTGTTTTTTTTTCCTACCTATTATACTTTCTTCTGTAGGACTCTTCTATTTGTAATACCATGTTAACCGGTTTTTCATATGTCTGCGACTTATAAGATTTTATGACGATGGGGAACAATTTCGAATTACTATGATAACACTCATTTCACACAAACAAACAAAAAACTTAATTTACTTATACAATTGTTAGCTCTAAGTTGTGTGGCCACAGATCGAAAGGTCACCAGTCCGAATCATGGGCTATAACATACCCTGAACCGGTATTTCATCTCGGACAAATTTTGATTTCTGTATGTAAAGTGAAGTGTCATGTTCCTGATTGCCACAAAACTGTCAGTCCCCTGCAGCCGGTGATATCGCTAATTTAGCTTTGGTCATAAAGATAGATGTGGTGACCGCCCTATTAATTTTTTATACTTGGGCTTCCAGATAACTACAGCGGTAAAGTGATGCGTTCCTTTTTATTGATCGTTTTGCATATGTCGTCTTGTACTGTTATACTACATAGGAAGAATGGACATTTAGCTTCCGCCGTGTGGCTAACAAGGAAAAAATAATGATAATCTATGTGTAGACTGCTTTGGTTAATGTTTTACACGTCATTTTGTTGTCCTATCTTGTCTGACATTCGGGGGTACACAAGGTTCAAATGCTGGTTTCGGTTTTCCAAGGATTCGCAACATAACTCCATGCGAAAGGTAGGACATTGCCGAATTCTTCCTAGTTTCTTACACTTCCGTCCCGTCACTGCCTCCCTAGAACTAACGACATCAACCAGCAGAAAAACAAAAATGAATAAAAAAAATACACATTGCTATCGGCGTTATAAATTACTGAGGGTGAAACTCGAAAGATACTGTTGAGATAAAAAGTTCCCATCCGACGGATGAACTAACACATCATGTTCCTTCATCCATACATGGTTAGCGGAGGTATGTACAGGGGTCAGATACAATACTGCGCCTTACAAGGGGAGGCCGCCAATTGTAAAATTCAATTTCAATTCAAAGCAGTAACATGCGCATTTTCGCCGTTGTCGAGAAAATCTAAGGTACAATCATCATAATTAACACTCTTAACATTTACAATTCAGTTATCTGCTATTAATTTACTGACTGCAGAATTTTCTCTATATAGCTTTAAATCCTCAATATTGCGCAAACCCAGTTCTTTTCCCGAACTCGGATATGTTAAATAATATGCTTCTGAATGAGGAATACCTGCTACTTTGAACGGTCATGATAACCATTAAAAAACTTTCTTGGGTGTGCATGAGCTGTTTCTTCATATCGTTTGTAACTTTTTCTTGATTGTTTATGGAATCCTGTATTTTATTCGTAATCAATAAAAGTTGGTTCAAACCTGTATTTTGTTGTTCAGATACATTAGGTGTATTCTTTCTATTTAAATCAGGTACCTCTAACTAAATAATAGTTGTTTCATCAGGGAATTCCAGCCACTTATTTTCGTATTAACTATCAGACCCAATTTCACTCAATTCGGCTCTCAAAATAGCATCTTCCTTATCGTCTCCGACCGTTTCACTACTACTTCTCACAAAAAATACTCCCTCAGTATTTTTGTCCAATTTTCTTACAATAACTAAAACTGTATCAGGTATGTAATTTGTTACCATATAACTACCAAAAACACTGCTGACGCAAAAGGTAACCGCCAATAACAACTTTGTTAATGCTTATCTATGTGTACTTGCCACTTGATTCGTCGATACGGAGATTGCAGGTTCGAGTCCTTCTAAACGGCAATTTATATTTGAAATGCCATCTATAGTCCTGTATAACGGTCTGCCAATATTTAATTTCTTTAATTGATTCTCACATTTATTTACTTTCTTTATTTATCATTCAATTAATACACATTCAGCTTAACATTTTTTTTTGTTACTACAACACAACACAACCAAAGATTCTGCTCTGCTATATTGTAACCCACAATAAAAAACTATGGTCCAACGATAAACTATTAACTTATAACTTTCTTCGTTTGGTGACGCTTCTAGTTATAGTACAGGTGTTTTACATCTCGCCACCTCCCCTGCAGCAGAATGTTTCAACGCTCTGGCATCACATTCGGGTGGATGCGGGTTCAATCCCCGTACTGCGATTCAGATTTGGGTTTTCCTTGGTTTCCCCAAATTACTCCAGGCCACTACCAAGATGGTTCCATTAAAACGCCATAGCCGAATTCCTTCCCGTTCCTAGCTCCCACTCCTTTCCCACCTCCAATGACCTCAACTTCGACGAGGCGTAAAGCACGAATAAAAAATATATAAAGCAGAATGCTCATATGTCTCCTTCAAAAACGTTTTTAAAGGAATTAGGTGGTTCGTGGATTCATTATATGCAATAATTAGTCAACCATACAGTTCAAATTTTAACTTATTTTATTTCCACAAACTCCAGCAATTACATGCAACACTTCTTCCAAAGAAAATATAGTACACGCAAAACTGTTCACCCAAAACTCTGTCCATAAAATTGTCTCTGTAAAACTGAGTCAACTGTCTCTGGCGTTCGCTTCATATATAAGTTTCTTCGAGAGTTCTAGAACATTAAAAAGGCTTCCGACAGATATTTCTCAAACTTTATCGATACTTTAACAATTAAAAACATATTTAAAACAATCATAATTAATACATAATCATTTACAATCATTATGGAGTGCTAAGAAATGATAATCCCACAAAAACAATTCTTGTAAAAATAGGCCAAGTCTCGTGCTCGTGTAGAGACAAAAAGTTATGAGATCTCCTTCTCAGCCAAGTCTACACTTCAAAGCGTGTATCCACTTCTCTTTTTGAAACAGAATTGTTTCTCTCGGTGTCATAGATCTAGTGACTGGCCATTATTGACTCGAATTAAAAATATTTAAACACCAAATTATCCACATAAATCATTTTAAACTGTACTAAATCATCCTTTAAACATCATAGCTCACCTTAATACTTGGAATACAAACATTTAATCAATTTCTCTTGCATAGTTGTGTCCTTAAACATATTAAATATTACTTTATAATTTCGTTTCATAAAACAAAGTTCATTTACACCGATTTACCGTCAATTGCAAGAAAAATATACAAAATCATATTCAATCAAACTCTAGATTGCTACAAATGCTTCATAAAATACAATTCCATTTAAAGTCTAGGTTTGAGGGCTGTTACAAAGGGTTTCTTTCGTTTCCTTATTCCGAATGCGGCTTCTGGGCAGATGAATTATACAATTGCAGTATCACCTCAGTTAATTTGCCTGCTACAGCGTACAACCGCGAATTCGGACGTTTTTTATTGTCGGTAGGACCCCTCATGTACGAAAGACCCCTTTCAAACAGCCAGTGGTTCGGGGGCTGACGTTGAAATAGGCTTTCAGCGCCACATCCTTTTTCCCGCTTTATTTCTTTTTGTCCTTGACGGGGAACGTGAGGTGTTTCGCAGCAGCCAGCAGAAGTCATTTCCACCGCCGGCTGGCTGCACAGTTTAAATCCCGTCGCCCGGCGCAGCGCATTAAGTCCCATTGATGGAAGACGCTCGAAAAGCGGCCACAGTATGAATAACACCGCCGGGGTGGGAGACGCCCTTCATCCAATCAAGTCGCGCAGTTTCAATATCGCTGGCGCAGATTGCTCTACACTCGAGCGAACATCTTTTAATTTATTTAAGTGGTGCGGAAAGTTGGTGTGTCTGTCTCGCTCGTGAGACTGAGGGGTGGAGCAGGGAGGGGGGGGAGGGGGAGGGGGGTATAGTCTGGTAACTGCGCTTCCGTGACGAAACGTTCCCGCAGAGAATGATTGCAGTGGGCGTCCTCATGTAGCGTGTGGGCTGAAGCTTGTTCTGGCGCTTGCTGAGACAAGGCACGTCTGGGTGTTACTGAGCAGGCAGCGCGATCTCGGCAAAGATTGAGGAAGCCATCAAGGGAGAGAACGTGCAGGAAGACGCTAGACTTCACCCAGCAGACAAGCAACTGCTGCGAGATTAAGGAACACCACAGACGAAGGGAAGCAACGCGAATGTAATGGCAGTCGTCGTGCTTTTTCGCTTGCGAATAGCACGTGATAGAGGGGAAGTTGAATATAAAAGAGTAAATTATCTGCAACAGTTGAACTTTCCCCTAAAGCACAGCAGCTTAACATCTTGAAAACGAGTTAAAAATCTTTCACGAAAAATCCTTCACAATGTTGCAAATATGTTTCATATACGAAAAACAGATCTGTGTAAGCTTCCCAAAACTATATTTTTCTTATACTGTCGCCCATATCACTATAACCGCATCTGATTGGCGACATTTAACACTAGAATGCGTCGTTCTGGAGAACTGACCTTTGATCCTCAGTCAAGTCATCGAAATTTCCATATTTTCTAAAATACCCCAGGCTACCTTCTTTACAAATGCTATGTCCGAATTGCTTCCCGTTCTTTTCCAAAAAACGTTCTCAAGTATTTACCTACCTGAAGGCCGAAGAGTCCTAAAACCAAATAAAATGTGTTGAATAATTAATTAAAAGTGGGGAAAAGTACAAAAGAACCAGTCTTTATATAAATATGGTTTACTATTCTCCGGTAAACAGGGAATAAATCCGACTTGGAATTGCAGCTTCCTATTTGTCGAACCACCTACAGTCACAACTATTCAAGGGTTTAAATTATTATGTATTTTCATATATTTTTGTTAGTAAAATAATGGAAAGACTTTGGGTAAATCTAACAATGCCAACATTTTATCTGAAGCCCTGCTAACATTGGTTCATTTGCCAATTAAATCACTGATAGTGTAGTCAGACAATAAATCCAGAGTATCCTATTTGGTCACTTTTAGATTGATAGAAACTGATACTATACTCCAGAATGACATTTCTGGAATCGTAGCTGAAACAGGTAGGTGACGGATTATGCTCGGACCTGGTATTCTGGAGGCAACTGATACGAATCATCGTCCAGCCATCCAGATCTTGGTTTTTTGATGGTTTCCCGAAATCACATCTGGCGAATAAAGCGACTATTCCTATAAAATCCTAATTTCTTTTCTTTCACAAAGTGCTTATCTCCTTAAATATAATATCAGAGCAAGATTTCTCTGTTAAAGAAGCTTGATTTCGTTATTGTTTATATTCTTGCAATAATTTGTCATCACCTGATTTTTGTGAGAACAAAACCATGAAACACCGTCCCAGACCAAGACTTGATGAAAACAAGAAAACATGAAAACCTATTTCAATATCTACATCTACATATATACTCTGCAATTCACAAAATTGTGGGTGGCAGAGGGTGATCAACACCAAAGCTAATCTCTTTGCTGTGCATTCCACTCCCTAATGTTACCAAGGAAAAAATAATTCATATAAAAATCAGTCCGGCACCTTATTTCTCTAATTTTATCTTTCCTGTCCTTCCGACTCAAATAGGTTGGTGGAAGAAGTATTTCACTACACTCAAAAGTGAAAGTGGGAGTACCCACGTTTTCCAATAAGTTTAAACGAAACGCGTGTCGTCTATCTACCAGAGACTCCCAGCCTAGTCTACTAATCAGTTCTGTGACGCTTTCATAAGGACTGTAGCAAGCGGTCACGAATCGTGCGGCTCTTCTCTGTACTTTCTCTATACTTTCGATCAATCCCTTACGAAACGGGTCCCAAATGGCACAACAATAATCCAAATGTGGACGCACAAGAGATTTGTACGCTATCTCCTTTGTTTGTTCATTACAATTTTTCAAGACTCGACCTATGAATCGCAGCCTAGAAATTGCTCTACCTACTAACGAATTAATGTGTATGTCCCATTTCATGTTCCTTTGTACTGTTACTCCCAAATATTTCATAGAATCGACCATATCAATAACTGAACTGTTTACCACGTATTTCTGAACAATCGGATTCTTTTTGTTAGTTATGCTCATTGTCTTGCACTTTTTACAATTTAGAGTAAGTTGCCACTCAGCGCACCAAGCCAAAATAACATCCAGATCACGCTGAATTTCTAAGCAATCGGCCAAATTTCTTACTTCCCTATAAATAACCGCATCATCAGCAAACAATCTAAAAAGGCTTTTCACTTTGTCTCCGAGATCGTTTATAAAAATTAAGAAAAGAAGTGGTCCTATTACACTTCCTTGAGGTACACCCGATGTAACATCTAGATTAGAAGAACTTTCTCCTTCAACTACAACATACTGCGACCGACCAGTTAGAAAATCCTTTATTCATTCACAAAGCTGATCCGATATACCGTACGCTCGAAGCTTCGCTAAAAGGCGGTTGTGTGGCACAGGGTCAAAGGCTTTCTGGAAATCTAAAAAAATTGCATCTACTTGTGAACCTGCATCAATAACTTTCATTATGTCGTGTGTAAATAGGGCCAGCTGTGTTTTACATGATCTTTTCTTCCGAAATCCGTATTGATTTGTTGTAAGCAAATTATTATCATCTAGAAAATTCATAATGTTCGAGCATATAATATGCTCCATAACTCTACTACAAACAGATGTTATAGATATGGGACGATAGTTCCCAGCATCACTTCGATCACCTTTTTTGAAAATCGGAGTTACTTGCGCGATTTTCCAGTCTGTAGGTACTTTTCGCTCTTCTAATGATTTACTGAATATATCAGACAGAAATGGCCCGATTTCCGCAGCATACTCTGAAAATACTCTTACTGGAATTCCATCTGGGCCCGGTGCTTTCCCCCACTTCAGGAGCTCTAATTGTTTAACGATACCTGCAGTATCTATTCGTAATGATTCCATCACCGACTCGCCACGGCGTGGGAAAACGGGAATACTATCCTTATGTTCATTTGTAAATGAATTTTTGAATACAGTATTTAGTACGTTAGCTTTATCGCGGCTTTCATTAACCTCGGAACCTTCACGAATTAGTGCTGGAATATTGCTGTTGGTACAATTAACTTTTCGTACATACGACCAAAATTTCTTTGGGTTTTCTATGAGACTCTTAGAGAGAGAGTTGGAGTGAAAATCGTTAAAGGCCTCGCGCATTACATTCTTAATACGTCCTCTTAAATCAGCTAAGGTTTCTAAATCGCTGCGACACCCCTTCCTTCTTGAGCGTACGTGTATTTTCCTTTGTTTTTTGAGTAATCTTTTGACTTCGCATGTGTACAACGGTGGATCATTCTCCCCCTTTATTGTCCGCTTTGGTATATGTATTTCCATCCCTTCCCCGACTATATGTATAAAACGATGCCACATCTCTTCAACGGTGTCCTTTGTTGACTTGAAGTTATGGTAATTATTCCTCAGGTAGGTTCTTAAACACTCCTTTGAGGCCTTACTGAATCTGTATACAATCCGCCCTTTTTTCCTTTTTCTCTTGGTCATTAATTTGATAGTCTAAATTACCGCTTTGTGATCGCTTATTCCTGTGGTCGTTGAAATTTCGGTGAATAATTCTGGCCTGTTGGTAACCAGCAAGTCTAAAATGTTTTCGTACCGTTATGACACCGCGTAGGTTCATTAACTAGCTGCTCAAGATGATTATCTGACAACAACTCGAGAATTACTTCAGAAGCTGAATTATCCCTGCTACCAGTGATGTGAACGTAATTACGCCAGTCAATATAAGGCAGATTGAAGTCGCCTCCTAGAATCATAGCATGATCCTTAAAACGGCTAGCTATACTATTACATTATTCTTAACTCCTCGACGATAGCTATGTCGGAATCGGGTGGACGGTAGAAGGCGCCTATGATGAGTTTTGACGCAGCAACGTTGAGTTTAATCCATATGATTTCACAGATCGTATCTACATCTATTTCATTACATGGGAGAAATTTACTCTCAGCTATAAATACCCCATCTCCATGAGAAAGTAATCCGTCTTTACGAAAAACGTTCATGCTATCTTTAAAAGTTTCGGCGGAACTTATTTCCGGTTTCAACCAACTTTCTGTACCGATAACGATATCCGCTTCTGTACTACAAATAACGCTTTCTAGTTCCGGTTGTTTGTTACAAACGCTTCTACAGTTAATTACGAGAACTTTTAACTGACGAGATTCTTTTATGTTGCTCCTACATTCCGGTGTTCCATCTGATTGGGTTGCCCCTAACTGAATTTCGTGTTTCGGGTCTTCCTCCCTCAGCCTAAAAAAACACCCAGTGCATTCCACACGGCCCCTGCCACCCTTGTAGGTGATTCACGTGTGTAATGCACACCTGACCTATTAAGGGGAACCCTACAAGACTCGACCCTATGGCAAAGATTGAGAAATCTGCAGCCAATGTCATCACAGAAACGTCGTAGTCTCTGGTTCAGCCCCTCAATATGGCTCTGAACCAGAGGTCCACAATCAACTCTCTCTACGATGCTACAGATTGTTAACTCTGCCGATATCTTTCGGTCACTGGCCACAGAGTTCACCCTTTCAGCCAGCCACCGGAAGGAAGAGAGGGATAACCTCCGACCCAAGGCGACAAGCATCATTTCTGCCGACATAAGCCACAATCTGTAGTTGGTTACACCCTGTCCCTTCTATGGCATCCGGGATGGCCTGTTCCACATCTCGGATCAGGCCACCCGGAATACACACTGAATGGACGTTGGATTTCTTCCCCGAGGAATCCACCATTTCCCTCAAAAAAAAAAAAAAAAAAAAAAAAACTTCGTTTATCGTTACTCCTTCCTTTAAGCAAAAATTGATGGCATCTTCTTATATAGTCTACAGGAAAGTAACCAAATCAGGCCCGGGTCACTAAGATGGACTCCCACTTTATTTCGCTTGAATGGTGCTGCATTCTGGAAACATATTATTGAACATAAAGATATCGAAAGATATGTTGCGTTTTGAAGTTTGAGGGGTTGGGCAGAGACAAGCATCCCACCATGTATGATTTTAGTGCTTTCAGTAAGACGGAAGGTTTTTTTTTTTTAACCAAGCGTGGTGGGTGAGCGTTTAACGTTCTGGCCTTGCATTCGGGAGGGTGCCTGTTCGAATACCGGTCTGGGCATCCAGATTTGGGTTTTCCATGGTTTCCCCAAATCACTCCAGGCGAATGCCGGGATGCTTGCTTCAAAAAGGCCATGATCTAATTCCTTCCCGTTCTTTGTCTGCAGTCCCATTCTGCCTGTAATGATCTCGACGTCGACGAGGCGTAAAGCCAAAACAAAAAAAAAGTAACGAAAGTTTTTGCAAAGTTGCATCAAACAATGTTTTTTCAGTGTTCCAAATGTAGAAAGCAATAATCCATCCACTATAATGTCTTCGACAACTACTATACGGAGTCAATTGTTTACTTTGGTATCTATGCAACATTCTCTTTAAATGCCTCAAGCTGCAAAATCAAATATGTCCTGTATAGGACCCTCGGCGTAAGTCTGAACACCAAAGATTCATACTTCGTTCATTTGTTGAAGTAATTTGAAATTCTGTTTCATATGGTCAAAAAATAAATAGAAACCTTGGTGAGAAAAAGTTGTCATCTTTGTCGTTAGTCGAAGAACTTATTAGAGAAGTAACTTACCACATTTCTCTTAGGTGGAAGATTATCAAATATTATGAATGTCAAATATGCTAAATTATTTACATGTTCAAATCTTAAAATACAATTTTTCGCGTTTTTTTTTTAAATTTTAATAGACTTTTCTGGTGGTTTTGTGTATATTCTTAACGGGAGTCTAGCTTTGGATACCTCTTCCTCAGAGACGTTTTGAATTTTTTTTTTCCTACCAAAAAGTGTACATTAGGACTATGATTGCATGTCACCAGTGCTTTTTAACATTTATATTGACGATGGCATTAGAAAACGGCTTAAATATGTGACCAATCGTTTTAAAGGTAATAACACTGTATTAGATACAATACTTTTTGCTGATGGCCAGGTGATTTTATCTGAGACAGACGGTGACTCAATACCTAATGATGAAAATATCAAATGAATGCGATTTGAAAATCTCCTCACAAACAAACAAAAGTAATGACATTCAAGGGAGAGGAACCAATACGGGATAAGATTGGTATCAATGACAGAACAATATAACAAATTTGTATATTTAGTATATGACAGGAATGACGATGGCAATACCAAACTACGGAACTTTCAGTACCTGTGTAGAGAAATCAATAGAAAATTTAAGAACACCAGACTAGACACTATGATGAAATTTTAAAAAGTAATGGTGGTACAAACATTGTGGATGCGAATCATGTTCATTGATCAGCCAACAAATAAGGCGGACAGAAGCAGCTGAGACTTTTGAGAGCGGTGACTGAATGTTTCCTCATTATATAAGAAAAGAAGCGAAGAAATAAGCAAAGGATTGAAATTTTTAATCTAAATGACGAAATAATTAGATATAGAAAGCAATGAATGGAGCATTTAACCCGTATGGGGAACACCAGACAACCAAAGGTGCTGCTAAATTACAAACCAAAACCTAAGAAGAGGTGGACGGACACAACCAAATGTGTGAAGGCGGAACAAACCATCAATGGTTTAAGCCTTGAAGATTGATGACGATGACATATTTACTAACTCCTGTCATACAAGCTATCTAAAAAGATACCAAAGAACTTATTCCATTAAAATTAAACTTAACTCAAATCAAAGAGGTGACAGATAAAAAACAAAATGAGGCCCGGCTATGGTTCTTTTAATTCTGAGATTCCACTTATCCCTGTAGTGACCTAGTCTCCGCACTGCTGGTGACGCAAACATTTGGGGAGAGGAGAGGTTGAGGGCGTGATAATGATGTTAGCAGCCCGCTACCTGCTAGACTCAGCAGGCTTGTTAGGGCGTATAACGGACAAAGAAACACCGCGATTTATGCGCCCGCTCATGAATAATTCACAGCGGAGCTCCATAAATAAAAAGCGATTTGGACGCCGGGCGGACGCTCAAATAAATTTATAAGTGAAAATCAATTAACGTTCACGACCCAACCTGACCATATAGGTAAGTAATTGTCTGAGACATGCGATCGTGCAGTGTTGAATACTCGAGTGTCTAGAGGAGCCAACGCCAACATCTTGGAAAGAAACGTATGCCATGTCATTTACAGTTAACATTTAACATATTCATATTCCCCTTTTAACGCAGGATAAGTTTGTGAAAAGAATAGCTTGTATGCCTAAATTTGGAAATGTTCTCGTTATTCGCCTATATGATAAGGAATAAAGATATGAAAGTAAATTGTTTTCTCTTAAATCAAGACGTTGTTCATTCTAATAAAGAAAACTTGGACCAAAGTCTGCTGGAGATTCACGGAAGACAAGCTACATCATGCCATCACCTGCTAACCATAACACTCAACATCTGTGCCGCAGTATTTTTAGTTACTGAATGGTTGTCAAAGTTATTCCCAGCATATCTTGTCGATATAATTTTGTACTGATTCCAGAAAGGATCATATGCAGTAATGTTTATGATTACTTGTCCTGATAGTTTATATTCGATAAACTTCGCATTCATATCTCTTTTCTTTTTAACTGGGTTACTTTTATCT
Organism: Vandiemenella viatica; assembly: GCA_031002005.1. Classification (NCBI taxonomy): domain Eukaryota; kingdom Metazoa; phylum Arthropoda; class Insecta; order Orthoptera; family Morabidae; genus Vandiemenella; species Vandiemenella viatica. Next base: position 259,455,250 of record JARYHS010011408.1, on the reverse strand, counting down.
TTTTTTAATAAAAAAAAAAAAATGCCTTATTTTTACCAAGTGTTTTGATATTTTTCAATCCATTTTCGTTTTTTTTTTTTTTTTTTTTTTTTTTTTTTTTTTTTTTTTTTTTTTTTTTTTTTTTTGTAGCCACGCATGGAATGTTTTTCTCACCCAATTTATTTGATTTACGTATCTCAATAACGTACATAACGGTTATAATAACAAAAAGTTATTGAATTCGTAGTAGGCTATGTTACTTACTTAGACTAATTCAATTGAAAGTGATAACAATTATTAGTTTCTACAGTATTCTCATATTATTCTATAACTGATTGCAACTTGAAACATAGTTAAACTAAACTTGAGTTTCCCCTTCATTTCCTACATATAGATCCTGATAATGGTCTAACTCGTAACAATAAAAACTAAAAATCGATGTTTAGTGCTACCAAAATGATGTAAGAAGCATAGATTCTAATAGCCAGCAGTTCTCTTATGCCCTTAGATCGAACAATAATCACAAGTACAGAAGACTTGCAACTCAATGTGAATTTCTAGCCCAGAAGAATTTTTACTCCAAAATCAGCGCCTCTACAGGCCATAGCAAATTTAACAGTGCCTGGTTACAGACTATAACAGATTAAACATTAAATATACATTTTAACAAAGAATAGACAGATGATTCATTGGCATTAAATTAATCTTAACGCTTTCCGAAACTTAGTAACTATATTTAACGGTGCTTAATCCAAAATACAATCAAATACAACCTATTTTATTTGCGATTTACGTTCTTACTGTCACACTTCCTTTCATTAGGGGTGCCGTAATCTAATAGACATTTATCAGTGTTTCCACCTGTCACCAAAATCTGTGAACGTTTTATTTTGCGTTTCTGTGTCAATCTACATGTTAAAGTGCACTTTTGATAGAGAAAATAGTTACTACCATAGCAGTCTCATAGGTCGCTACAGAAAACTACTTAATAGCTAAAATCGTTATTGTTTCCTTGCGGGGGCCAATGTCTGAACCAGCATTTTCTGACCGGTCTTTTTCTAGTAAAGAAACACTTAACGTGATATACAAAGTGAATAAATTTAGTTATATCGGAAGTATCAAAATTAACACGTGTGTGATTATAGACTTTTATTTATTCGTGATAACCATTGACTGTTTACATAATTATACAGGGTGTTTCAAAAAGGACTTTACAACTTTGAAAATTCATATAAATTTTATGAAACAAGGTACAGAGCAGGTTTATGTTAAAGATGGCGGTCTTCACTGGACCAGAGCGTGCCAGCAGTGTGTTTTGGTTTGAATAATCGAAGTCTGCGACAACAGTTCAGCGTAATTTTCGTACCAAGTACGCTAAAGATCCTCCTAGTAGGCCTACAATTTATGAGTGGCATAGTTGTTTTGTAGAAACAGGGTGCTCAGTAAAACATAAAAAATCCTCAGGTCATCCAAGCACATCTGACGAGGTCGTTGAGCAAGTGAGAAAAAGTTTTGTCAACAGCTCTACGAAATCGACCCGGCGTGCATCTCGTGAGCTGCAAGTCCCACATACGACGGTTTGGCATGTGTTGAGAAAAAGTTTGCATTTGAAACCATACCGATATTCGCTTTTACAAGCAATTAAAGACACTGATAAGATTGCACGTAGGAACTTCTGTGTGGATATGTTAAATCGAGTGGATGATGATGAACATTTCTTGGACAACATAATCTTTTCTGACGAGTCACCTTTTCACTTAAGTGGCAAGGTTAACACACATAACTGTAGGATTTGAGGCAGTGAAAATCCACATGAAACATTGCAACCTGTTCGTAATAGCCCTAAACTGAACGTTTTTTGTGCGTTGAGCAAGAGGAAAATGTACGGCCCCTTTTTTTTCCAACGGGATAGTGTACCTTGATATGTTGCAACAATTTTTATACCACAGATCGATGAGGATGACCGAGAACGAAATGTTTTCTTTATGCAAGATGGCGCACCACCACACTATCTGACTGACGTCCGGGATTTTCTCAATGACCGCTTTCCAGGTCAATGGATTGGCCGTGATGCGCCAATTGCATGCCCCCCCCCCCCGTTCCCCAGAACTAGATTTTTTTCTTCTGGGGTTTCATAAAAGATATGGTGTACGTACCTCCTTTGCCGGCCACTCTACCGGAACTTAGAGCAAGAATTTACGCTGCTGCTGAGCAAGCTACACCTGAAATGCTAGTGCGAGTCTGGGAAGAAATCGACTACCGATGGGATGGCTGCAGAATAACCAACTGAAGCCACATAGAACATCTTTAGTTTAAGGTAAAAAAACTTGAAGTGTTTTCCTTTAAAACAACATCAAAACCAGCTCTGTACCTTGTTTCATAAAATTTATATGAATTTTCAAAGTTGTAAAGTCCTTTTTGAAACACCTTGTATAGTAATAAAGAATCCAAAAGGTGTGATGGTAAATGTTCTTCCAAGTCTCATAGCGTAGTGCACAGCTTTGCTGTTTCAGTCTTACGAGAAACAACATCTTTGCCACACTATCCTATCATTACAGATGAGTTTCGGGAAGTTCCAGCAGCCTTTGAAGCAGTTAAGGTTCACTGCAGAGACCAAGTTTCTCCAATACCTGCAGACGGTACAACAAAGGAAGCGGGCCGCGTATTCATAGGACTTTTTTTCTTCACGGGCACCTCGCGCCTGTGTTAAGCTGTCGTCGTTAATTCTTCGGCGAGGGTGCTCATTTCGAGCGTGGAGGCCTTAGTTGGATACTTATTCGATATATCGTTTCCTAAGCTGAAAGTAATAAATATTTAAACTTGTTTAATAGAAACAAGATGGATGGCGACTGCCCTACTAGTCCATTGTCGCCTAACGAGGGCTCCCCCCCCCCCCACCTTCTCCCTAACAATCCTATTTCCCCCACCTGTCTCAACACCTGCTGGTCGTGCCTTTAAGTCAAGCTTCATGCCACGTCCCTCTTTTTAAACTGAGCGTTATAACAATAATAAATTCTGAAGAGTGGCTAGGAATATCAATTTTTCTTTCATCCAAAAAGCAGATCTTTGCCACAAACTGTTTTATGAATCCTTATTCGGTTTTTAATATAACGAAAATTCATTTTGTTATACGATTACTGAACACTTCAGAGTCAGATTTTATCATCCAGTACCAAGCATTGCATATTTACAGTTTCACATCATGTAAAGATTTACTCGTGATACATACTCTTATATGATGTCTACGATTGTGAAAAACTGTTTATCATAATTTTTTAATACCAGACTATTCTCAAAATTAATACTTTACGTTTTATGGTCGGAATTTCTTTATTGGAGGTTAAATAAAGTCTTTCTCTTTCAGCGAATCACATATTTCCGATAACTGAATATTCTGAGAAAATTAAAGCTGGGATTCAAACTTCTCACAGACATTACTTTAGTAGCTTAAAAGAGTTCACCAATTTGTCCAAATAAAATATTATTTGATATATTGCCATTTCGGTATGGCATCTATCTATTGAGATTTTACCAAAAAAGTCTTTGCTCTTATTCTTGCTAATAATAAACGTCTTGCATCGATGTATACCTATCGGAGATTTTGTATACATCTAGGGAAACAACTTCCTACTTGCTAATATAATATATGTAAAAAGAAAAATGCATAGTTTTTGCCTGTCGTATTGTATTCTTGAGTAAAATTTAATTCAGAAACAATATATATGTTGTAGACGGTGTCGATGATACCTGCAAATCCTTCTCCAGTTTTTACACCAGATATCCAAAATGATTTGAAGTTAGTGCACCATAAATGCGTCTCTATTGTGATCTATGCATTACAGTTTAGCTGCAAATCTTATTTCGATTTTCAACTACGATTTCCATAACGTTATCATGTTACGCTGTTAAATATGTAATTACATTCTGATCATTTTCGTTTACAACACGTACCTGAAAATATAATGAAACTTTAACCGGGAAAAATTCTGTACTTTTGAGATTTTTTTTTTTTCAAAGAGTTGGTGTTACTGTTAGTAAGCTACATAGAAACTTATTAATTTCTGACTGGCAGCTAAAAAGTACTAGTCAGACTTTAACGGGATTTCGATTAATGTTCATCCCGTGATCCCACGGCTGCTTAATAGGGCATGACTCATTTTGATATCGTAAAGCTGATAAATTTAAGATAATTTTTCATTGAACGGAAATATTATATCATCGGTAAGCCCACAGGATACATTTATTCCGTTATGTTACACAGCCACTAAAAAAAGTCATAAGTGCCTTGTACCTCAGAACAGCCTATTTTTTAAGAACAAATGTAGTAGGTTCGCATACTAATCACCATTAGCTCTATGCAAAAAGAGGAAATGCAGTGGCCTTTTTCACCAATTTATGGATACGTATATTTTCTTTTACTCTCATATAGGTCCTATACGGAAATACATACAGGGCGTTCGCCGGAAAACGCTACCCTCCCAGTCTGTTGCCGTCGGCAACTTGCTCGGTCAGTCGTGCCAGCAGTTTCCGCCACGCGGCACCGTGAATCACCGCACTGTTTAACACCTCCGCTGCCCCAACAGTGCAGTGCAGTGACACTTACATTGTTAAGAACGGTTTCTTTGCATTGTAGATAGTTTGTGACTTCAGTCTCTTATTAATCAGTGTTGTGAATAAACGTTTCTTTGCGGTTTGGCTGATTTGGGGCTTCATACTCTTATTAATCTCTACCGTGTTTGAGTGTGAGTAAAATTATGGTACGTTACAGTTTGCAACAAAGAATATTTCTCTACGATACATATGTGAAGAAGAAGTCGTTTAAAAAGTGTCGCAGTATATTTCGTCGCGAATTTCCTGGCGCTTTACTGCCAGCTAAATCAACAATTCTGCGTCTGGTTAAAAAAGTAAGAGAAACGTGTTCATGTTTTAACAAAAAGAGACTGTCGGTCAACCGTATTCTCACAGAGGAGAAATTGACGATATCGCTTTTCGACTAGAACAGTCACCCAAAAAATCATTAAGTCAGTTAGGGCAGCGTGTGTCTCGAAATATGTTCAGAAGATGTGAAATGTGCATTACACAAGAGGGTCAACACTTCCAGCATCTTTTATAAGGTAAGCTAATGAATTACGTCACATTTAAATGCTTAGCACACAAGTTTATGAAGTTTATGAAGCGTAATTATTATGAAATAGTCCGCGGCCGACGGTCGAACAATGCCGGAAACTGAGCGCTCGCTCGCCGGGAGCAGTTTCTTCCTTGTAGCGCTAACAGTGGGTTGCGTTTCCCGGCGAACGCCCTGTACATAACAACAGATAGCAACATTATCCTTTTGTTAGAGATGGCGATATGTTTAAATAGTAATAACTACAATAGACTGTGTTTGTGATTTTGTTAGGTATCTTGTATGATAGTTACAAATAATCTGTTCGTATACGTGTCAGGCCTTACCATTTCAAATATTGCTTGTGAAAAAATATTAAGTGTCCATATGGGTCATCTACAACCTAAAAATGTTCCAAAGTAGCGCCAGTTTCAAGTGCTGCCCGAAACAAATAATGTTGTTAAACGTGTACGTGTTTAAAACATCCTATAATCAGTGTGAAAGGAGATTATGCAATAAAGAAGAAAAACAAGGCTTCGCCTTTGATTTTTTTTTTTTTTTTTTTTTTTTTTTTTTTTTTTTTTTTTGCGCAGTGACTTAACAGCGCAAATCTCAAATTACATGTGCATGACATTCTGGGCATAGCAGTTACCATTATAAAAAAAAAAAATCACACGGTAATTCTATGGCGCACAATAATTCAATAGATCACATTATCTCATTTTACATGACTGGCAAGATAAAATGTTTAAACAGTTAGAACTATGAACACGAATTTTTTTAGCACATTTAAAATTTAGCCGTATGCGGTAATCCGTTATTTATTAACATCTTGGTTCTATTACAGGGAGCTTGTAGAACCTTCGAATGAAAGATGGAGCTTCGAGCTTAATATAAAGCAACCATAAGCCTTCTGTCCGTTAGTATTAAAAGACAACATCCAAAGTAATACGACAAAAGCGCTCTGTAAAACGTAGCACTGCCCTTCAGGTGTTGGCTTATTAATCATAACAACCATAATTTAGTGCGTATTACTACAGAATAATTTGGCGCTGTAATTCGCGGAATCTCTTTGCATTTGATCAAAGAATCCCACTTAAGCTGGCTGCAGACATTCACAAAGCGAATATCCTGGAGGCAGGGATCTGTGCGGCATTAGCTTCCGAGCCGTGAGATTAGAGAGCAACCCTACGGCAAGGTCAGGCAAGGTCCAAACCAACTCACTCCAGCAGACCACCAATTCTGCCTCATCCAAGGAGTCTGTAAATCGCCATTACTCATTTCACTGACAACAACGTGTAAATTATATGGCAACTGCGGTATATACAAAATATATTCCAACTTTTTATTTTTTTAATTCGTTTTTGCTTATGGCTTTTCCTCTCATCAACGTCGGGGTCATTGGAGGCATGAAAGGATTGGGGGAAAGTAAAGGGAAGGAATTCGGCCATGGCCTTTTGAAGGAATCATCCCGGCATTGGCCTGGAATTGTTTGGGGAAACCGTGGAAAAATAAATAAATCTGAATGGCCGGATGGGGATTCGAACCCACGTCCTGCAGAATGCGAGTCCAGAATTTAATTTCCTATTTTTATTGCTGTCACAGTTTTCCTGTTTAATACCAAAAATGTTCATGTTATCAGTCAGCATTGTATTTCTTCATTCGTCGGCAGGTCTGCCTCAAGAGTTGTTGAGTTGTAATATCGTTTATCTGGCGTACAGTCAACACAAAACGGGTGCACGGTTTTATCTGGATGCTAAAGAACCTGGAAGCCATTGCAAGAACCAGCATTGAGTTGTTATACAACGGCTGTGTGTATCCCTTATGTGAAAGAATTCATTGATAAAGGGAGCCTCCATAAACTGCGTGGCTCGTTCTAGGGGGAGGGGGAAGGGGGAAGGTTGGCTGGAAAGCTACACTTGGCTACGTGGAAAAAGGGGGGGGGGGTCTCCGAGCCAGGCCAGGTAGCTTTTCATTCATATTATTTGTCACCGTTAAAATAAGATACAGAACACACAACAGCATGCGAATATTTATTTCCATCATTTAATTATGTCAGTAAGTACTTTACGATAGTCTGAGGAAGAGAAAACAGTACAAAATGACTTCTGGAATCAATAGGGAGAAAAAGCTACGTGGCACGCGGATGTAGAGGTTTGGATTAAAGGCAAAAGCCACGTCAGCCTACGTGAGAGGTGGGGAGAGGGGGGGAGTTAACAGGAATTCAAAATGGAGTTACGTAGTTTATGGACGCTCCAAAAAGAAACAAAAAGCCGTATAAATACGTTGAAGTGCAGGATGGAAGTCTTCATCAAGAACAGAACTACTCCTAAACTGAAAATACAGTCATGAACAGTGGTTTTATACTTACTAATAATCAGCTTACAGGAATTAAAGAAACCCAAGAATGTGAGCACTGCTTTTTTTTTCGGCGCTTGTTTCGTGTTTTACACCAAAACGAACTTTATTTATTTTTTGTAATAGCAGTATTGGTAGCAACTTTCGGTTTATAAGAGATGATCTAGGCATCGTCTAAGACTCGGTGCATACGCAGATCCTCCAGATAGGGTGATTACTTACCGATTAATGGGCAACAAACGATCACTGATTACTGTAATTATTTTCTATACTGCGCAGATTCTTGTATACCTGAAAAGTAAAATTTCCGTTCAGAAAATTTTGTGAATTTATTCTGTTTTCGACTAGACTCTTGGCTTCTGTTTTAAACAATAAGTAATACTGATTTTCTATCTTCTTTTTAAACGAAATTTAATTTTTAGATTTTTTTCGGTGGAAGGTTTCCCCGGCCGGAGTCAATAGTTTCTGTTCGTCCTAGTATGAAATGTTGCCTTTTTTCGAGGGCAAAACTGCGCCCCGATTCGTTCCGTATGCTCAGTTCAACACAACTAACTTCCTAGCTGTAACCTATGGCATTCTGGAAGTTTCGGCTGATCTGGACAACTAGAGGAGTGCGACTATCACGAGGGGGGCGTAGGTTCTGTTTTCTCTATGTAACAAGGAATGCCATGTGTCATGATGCCATAGCCTACTGTATTTGTTGATGTTATTTATCGGATCTCCAATTCCTCTTTTATATATTTATATATGAAACGTAAATTACAACAATAACATATCTAATTCTACAAAAAAATGGTGAAATATTTACGACGATAGCTTATAATAGAGAAAATCCATCATGTGTTAAATAATATGTAAATATATTCACGAGAAGATCATGGTATATTATTACTACTTAATGCCTGATTTTGGTTAAATTTTACGACATTTTATCGCACGATTTTCTTAAGGTTTCAAGTTATTCATTAAATTTGGTTTTAGCGTATATGGCTTTTCCAACGGCAACTTTTAGTTTACCGTTTTTGCTGTTGCATTTTCTTTTAGCATTGTTAATAATTTTAAAATATCTTAATTCTTCTAATGTAAGCAACATAAATACATCTTTAACAAATCTGACATAGAAAATGGGAGTTGATAACACGACGAAATCGGATTCCATCTTATTAACGTATAGTGTGTTTCGGCATACAGGTAATACATTTAATTTAATAATACATAGGTTATAATAATTGTGAATATTAGATTGTGAAAGGACTTATAGTGAGCGCGTAAACGCCTACAGATAGACGACCATCGAGCGGTCACCAAGAAGATAGGAGTCCGCTCTATCCAAGTAAACGACAGACAATAACGTGAATACAAGAGGCTCTCAAGGGAATATAAGATTTACTGTCAGTTATAAAGGGGTCGGAGGTATCTATAGCTAGTTACGGAGTGTAAGGGCACACATTGTCTCGAGGAACCCAGATTAGGGAAATTCGAAAGGAATGTTGTCACATTGGGACTGCGCCGATCTGTATTTATGTATGTTTGTTTGTTTGTTCTTCATACAAATCCACAGTTTTCATCCGATCTCGATGAAACTTTACACACTTATCCTTTGAAACAAGGAGAAAAATACTGTCTACATCTGGTTGAGAAATTATCTGTATAAATAATACATGCTGTCTTATAATTTCGAAAAATTACTGAATGGTGATAGACAGATGCGTCGGATATGCAGGTCTCTGTACTGTTTTTCCGAGTAGCGGTCTGGTAGTTCAGTGCTTAAAGCGCTTGCTTAAAATGATTGGGTCTCTGGTTGTCATCTCCGTGGAGGCATAGATGTTTAAAAATTGCTTTAGAGCGTAAGAGTCACGCCTGGGCCGTCGGTTACTCGGATTAAATGTTAAACTGTAGATATCACAAAGTTAGGGGTGAAATGCAAAGCAAATGGTAGGTAGTCTTGCAATGCTGTAGGTGTATACTTCTTTACGTTATATTGATCCCTCAGGGGTGTGTGATCTGCAGTAATAATCAAGGGAGGATCCAGCCTTCGGGTCAGGGTGAGGGGGTCGAAGTCCAGTAAGGACAGGCTTCAAAATTACAATAGTATATATAAATATAAATAAATAAATTTTACTACAATACATCAAAATAATTTTAATCAAATAACAAAATCAATTATTCTCTTTTGAACTCTCGAGAAACTTGTCTCGTATAATAGTGTTAGATAGTTAGATATATAGACAACGTTTATTATATTTTCACTATATTTCATATCTACCTGCATAAGAACGGCATTCGGTGAAATACAAAATTCATGAATACACTTAGTTCAACACTTTATTTCAAATAATCACCTACATTATACATATATAAAAACTGAGTTTTTAACGATATGAATTATAGGTTTTTTAATTTTTTTGGAAAGATACCTATTTAGATAAACTTGAAAAGCAAAATGTTAGTACAAGAGTTGATCGTTTAAAGCTATAGGATAATGCAGGGATGTTGGCTACGTTTCAGAATAACGTTCTGAAGAGAGAAATCATGTACCAAATAGAAGTTCATAAAAGCTCATTATTCTTAATTATTGTTATATAAGTATTTTGTATTTCCTTATTTTCTCTGTCTATCACAGGGCGATGACGTCGCCAAGATGCCGGTGTGGGATGTAAGAATTCACTGATGGAAAAAGAAGACTTTTTGGCAAGAGAGCGAAGCAAAGAACCTCACTTGTCGTGGAACTTACATTCAAACTTGTCGACTTACTGTTTGAATTATAGGTCTGACAAACTAACTCACTTGTTGCGGATTTACTGATATACTTCTGCGTCTCTATGCCATAGCGAACGTAGCTTTAAAACTGCATCGAAAACCATTGTCTTCATATAAAAGATGTATCTGAGAGTTCGCGGTTACAATGGCAAGACAAGATCGCTGTATGATATCATCACAGGGCCACTTCGTAACATTACCTAATGAGGCAATATCAGGTTAGGCAGTAACTGTCTTTCATGTTCACATTCCTAGGGAGAGGTAGTGAGACTTAAAGTCTACATAAAAAAATAAAAAAACCTTACTTTCGTTTTCATACATTTTAGAGCCATATTAAGTTATACTTCTGTAAATTCAAGTGAGTTAAAAATTGTTTAGTATATACAAGAGAAAAGTTGGTTTTATTATAAAGACTGAGTAGCTGCGGCAATAATATCTAACATTCGCCTGCTATGTGACGTATATTCGATTCCTGCTTATAATATTTCCACCGTTCGTTTATTCTTGCTACAATTTACTAGTTTCAATGTTAAAAACTTATTCTTTATTAAAAAAATGAAGAAAAAAAAACACTTATTTACTTTCCACACAAAGGTCATACCATGAAAGTATATTTTATTTATTAATACAAATCCCCATTTTATTCTCCATTAACATAGGGCAATACCAGCCATATTTTAAAATCATCGACATGCATACGTCCACGCAGGTAAAACTGTAAGCAAAATATATTACTGAATAAATTAAGTTGTAGTGAAGAGTTGTCAATGGTTCCCTAAGGGCGTTTTGGATGGATTTTACTGTGTTATGTGCAGAACATAAGGTTCAAACTGTACCCACAAGACGTTTATTATTTTCTCTAATACCGTGTACTACTTCTATGCCGTTTCAATTAAAATTTGTGCTGCCTTAGCGTGTGAATTCACTGCCAGTAGTACCGTCAATTTGTAGTTTTATGTCCTGCAAGCTTTTTGAGCGGTCAGGTAGATCAGTTGTTAACACGCTTGTTTTCGTTTCAAATGTTCGCTGCTGTTGTCCCAGATTCAAATAGAGTTGGGTTAGATTGTATGAGCTACGCCAATTTGTTCCGTGGTTTAGAGTCCCCGTTAAAATGCCACAAGAAAGGAACTGACCGTCCCACCTCTGACACAATAGCTTAGTATGCCTCTTTCCGGAGCATCCAACCAACCTTCCGGTTATGAGCTAAGTTAGTTTTGCTAGTCTTTTATAGCAGTTTTTCATTGACCATGTCTTTCAAGCCATGTAATAATGGTTAGTGTTCAGTCTGCCAGTAAAGGCCCCTGCCAGGCAGACCTCACACACAACGCGCCTGCACGCCGGGATACATATACGACTCCAAACAGGCGCAGAGACATCGAAAACAAACCAGGAAAACAAATAGAATCATCTAGAAGCTAAGTGGGACTATTTCTTACAGAGGTCGCCGTACTACCACACACGGAATTCCTGCGCCAGGCCGCCTATATAAGCGTAGCCGGCCGCTCCACCGCCAGTTCCGGCCTGACCGCGGAACCAGCTTCAACTACAGAAGACCACCGGAAGTTCGCGAGAAGTAGAAGCCGTCTCTCTCTACCCCGGATCAGGACCAGGCTAAATTTCTCGACGGTCATCCGCTAACTGTACCACATTTGTTATTGTTTACCAGTGTTTGTGTACATAGTAATAAACCTCAAGGAACCATTAAGTGTAGTTCACTTCAGTGGCGACAGAGGATTGGGATAAGAACTCTCGACCATCATGGCTACGCCAGCAGCACCTACGGAATGGCAACAGTTCCTCCAAGGACTTCTACATCAGTTCTTCGAATCTCAGAGACAACTGATTGCGGAAGTCAGGAATCTCCGCCAACCCACGGCCCCGCCTCCGTTCCCAGCATTCAACGACGACGTCGAAGAATGGGAGACCTACGAGAAGCGCATAAAACAACACTTCGCAATTCATCACATATCCAAAGAAGAAGACCAGCGTGCATATTTCCTTTCCTGGAACCAATCAAAGATGTATGTCTTGCTCACCAAACTTCAGCCACAAGACCCCGACACCCTCACCTTCACGACCATCTGTACGTACACTGAATGCATACTACAGACGCCGGTACCATGTCGTCGCGGCCCGCGTCGAATTCTATCAATGCCGGAAGAAGCCCGATCAGACGTATCGCCAGTGGGCGGCCGAACTCCAAGGCCTTAGCAGAAAATGTAAGTTTCAAACTCGTTGTTCCCACGAATCCTACGCCGACGACATGGTGCGTGATCACATCATACAGGCTGCACCAGATGCCGCACTCCGGCATGACGCCCTCAAGTTAGAGGACCCATCCCTGGAGCAGGTCATCGAACTTGCCTACAAATTCGAAATATCTACGGCCGCAGATCGCCGCCTGGAGTCCTGGGCGGATGTGGCCGCAATCCGAACCGACGTAGAGGACACACAGGACGTCGCCGCCATCCAGAGCTCCCAGTCGCGCTCCTCCCGACACCACAACCGGGGACCGCTTCCTCAGAAGGACATCGAACCGGCCCGTTCCGGCAGGGGCACCAAGTCTCGGCAGCAGCAGCGGATCCCGCAGCGCCGACGCCGCAGCCCGCTCCGCCTACCCTCCTGCCCCGCCTGGTATTCAGCACATGAGAGGGAAAATTGTCCGGATCGTTGGGCTGAATGCTCACGTTGCGGCAAGGAAGGACACCTGGCGTCCGTCTGCCGCACCAACACCACCAATGCCAATCCCGGCTCTCGCCGCCCAGGGTCTTACCAAGACAGGTTGAGCGGCGCACCTATGGATATCAATCAGGTAGACACTTCCACAGCATCCAAACTTTTTATTGACGTTACGGTCAATGGCAAGCCCCTGCGCCTACAAGTCGACACAGGAGCAGCAGTCTCATTGCTTAATTATACTACTTATGTGCAAATTGGCTCGCCCCCCCCTCTCGCCGGCCCCCAAGCGCCTCCTGACATACAACAAACAGGAAATAGCACTCCTGGGACAGTTCACAGCAAACGTCATGTATAAGTCTGTACATCGTTCAGTCCCCTTTTTAGTAGTTAACAGTTCTCTCACAGCAGACTTATTTGGACTGGACGCTTTCCGCTTATTCGGATTTTCAATTGAGGATAACATACACCTCGTATCTCAGCATGTTCCTTTTCCTGAAGTGGACGCCCTTTGCACCGAGTTTCAGGACCTGTTCTCACCAGGCGTCGGCTGTGCAAAGGACTTCGAAGCATCACTCCAACTCCGGCCGGACGTACGGCCTCGATACTTCCGGGCACGCCAGGTACCCGTAGCGCTTCAACAACCACTTCAGGAAGAACTTCAACGTCTCCAAGACGAAGGGATCCTCCAGCCGGTGCGGTTCAGCCCCTGGGCCACGCCGTTGGTCATAGTTCAGAAGCCAGGACGCCGCTTACGTCTCTGTGGTGACTTTAAGACCACCGTCAACCCGCATCTGCTGGTAGACGACTATCCACTTCTGAGACCGGACGACCTCTTCCGTAAACTAGCAGGAGGTACCTACTTTACAAAAATTGACCTGGCAGAAGCATACCTTCAAATCCCTTTGGATATCCAGTCCCGACAATACACAGTCATCAACACTCCTTCTGGCCTCTTCCAACTCAACCGGCTCATGTTCGGCTTGGCCAGTGCTCCAGCGATTTTTCAACGGTATCTCGAACAACTTCTCCAGGATATTCCGGGATGCATCAACTATCTCGACGACATAGTCGTCACGGGACCCTCCGCTGCCGAACACATGACCAACCTCCGCCTACTATTCCTCCGCCTCCGTGCAGCAGGATTAAAATGCAACCTTTCCAAGTGTCAATTTTTTCAACAATCCATTTCCTACCTGGGTCACATCATCGCTCAGGAAGGCATCTCCCCAGCATTTTCCTATGTGGACGCTATTTCCAACTTACCTCGGCCTCAGGATCTACATCAGTTGAAATCTTTTTTAGGCAAAATTTCATACTACAGAAAATTTATACCCTCAGCAGCACAAGTGGCAGCACCCCTGTACCACCTCTGTCGCAAGAATGTCCCGTTCCGTTCGGACCCCAGCTTGCGAGACCGCATTCCACACCCTTAAACAGCAGCTCAAGTCCGCAGCATGCCTCATGCCATACACTCCAAACCTCCCCTTGATACTTGCCACAGATGCATCCGATTACGGTGTGGGGGCAGTTCTGTCTCATAAATTACCAGATGGCACGGAACGCCCCGTAGCCTACATCTCCAAAGCCCTATCGGCTGCTCAGCTTAAATATTCTCAAATCGAGAAAGAGGCGCTAGCTATTGTTTTTGCCTGCTCCAAATTCTATTCCCTTTTATATGGGATTTCTATTCATCTCATTACCGACCACAAGCCACTCCTATCACTATTTGATCCGTCCACACGTCTGCCTACCAAAACATCCCACCGCATCCAGCGTTGGGCACTATTCCTGTCCCAGTTCAGATATACCATGCATTTCCGTACCACCTCCAGGCATGCCAATGCAGACGCCTTATCCAGACTACCGCAGGGACCAGACCTTGCCTTCGACAAGTCGGAACTTCTGGTGTTCCAGATCGACGATGACATACAAGAAGCACTGAAGACATTTCCAGTCACGGCCTCAAAAGTCGCGGCAGCCACAGGGGAGGACCCCCTCCTCCGTGTCATCCGACACCACATCCAACACGGGTGGCAAACACGTTCCCCTCCACGCCATCATCAAGACCTCAAGTTCTACTACTCCATCCGCCACCAGCTCTCAGTAGTAGAGGGAGTGCTCCTCCGCACAGAACCAAATTCCACCCCGAGGGTCGTCGTTCCGAGATCCCTACAACCGACAATCCTCCAAACTCTCCACCAAGGACACTGGGGAATTGCCCGCACCAAATCCCTTGCCAGACGCCATGTATTCTGGATCGGCCTTACCACCGATGTCACGAAGATGGTGCGGCGCTGTACCATCTGTGCCCAACAACTGCCCCGCCCCCCTCAAAAGTTCCTTTCCTGGCCGGCACCGTCCGGACCCTGGGAACGCATTCACCTCGACTTCGCTGGCCCATTCCTAGGCCACCAGTGGCTCCTAGTGACGGATGCCTTTTCCCACTTCCCATATGTCGTCCGTTGCTCCACAATCACCACAGAGGTCACCATTTCAGCCCTCACGAAGATCTTTTCCATCGAAGGATTACCATACGCTATCGTCACAGATAACGGACCGCAATTTCGAAGTCGGGAATTCCTATCCTTCTGTACCGCCAACAATATCCAACACCTCCTCACCCCGCCCTTCCACCCCCAATCTAACGGGGAGGCGGAACGGCTAGTCAGAACATTCAAAACCCAAATGACCAAATACACCACAAGTCACAAACTCGAAGAGGCATTGACACTCTTCCTCAGTTCCTATCGAACCACTCCAGTGGGGGCCAAAAGCCCGGCGGAATTGCTGCATGGCCGCCAACCTCGCACTCTCATCCATCTCCTCTTACCCCCGCCCAAAGTACAGGTACCTTCGGGCCCATTCCGTTTCACCCCGGGCTCCCTAGTCTGGGCCCGCGGGTTTGGCTCCCGGGCCGGTTGGCTTCCGGGGGTCATCCAGCGGCCCCGGGGCCGCCAACTGTTCGACGTCAGCCTGGATGGCCGGATAGTGCGACGCCATCGAAACCAACTACGTCCCCGCTACCCCACGGCACCGTCCTCTTCCACCACGGCACGGCCATCCACTTCTTCCTCTCCTTCCCTGCCACCTCCACCACTCCTGCCGTCTAACCGTTGCTCAGGGACAGTTACAGCGCCACCAACGACGCCACAACCTGTCGGTCGCTCCGACACCCTTCAGCCGCAGCCTCTCGACCACCTGCGGGGACCATCTTCAGCGCCCCCCGTACAGCCCCCGGCCATCGACGCCGACGAACCGATGCCGTTAGCTCCACAAGTACCTCCACCACAACCTGCACCACGACGCAGGTCGGCTCGCATCGCCAGGGGAACAGCTCCGTACTCCCCTGGAGGTAGCCTTCATAGTCTGCTCCAGGGCGCCGCGGCAGACGACCTCGCAGACGTCGCAGACATCGCTTCCCCCCCCCCCCCCCGGAGGGAGGTAACTGTTCAGTCTGCCAGTAAATGCCCCTGCCAGGCAGACCTCACACACAACGCGCCTGCACGCCGGGATACATATACGACTCCAAACAGGCGCAGAGACATCAAAACAAACCAGGAAAACAAATAGAATCATCTAGAAGCTAAGTGGGACTATTTCTTACAGAGGTCGCCGTACTACCACACAACGGAATTCCTGCGCCAGGCCGCCTATATAAGCGTAGCCGGCCGCTCCACCGCCAGTTCCGGCCTGACCGCGGAACCAGCTTCAACTACAGAAGACCACCGGAAGTTCGCGAGAAGTAGAAGCCGTCTCTCTCTACCCCGGATCAGGACCAGGCTAAATTTCTCGACGGTCATCCGCTAACTGTACCACATTTGTTATTGTTTACCAGTGTTTTGTGTACATAGTAATAAACCTCAAGGAACCATTAAGTGTAGTTCACTTCAGTTAGTGAAGTGGTTTTTAACCTTAAAAGTCGTAACTTTCACTGGTAGCAATTAATTGCAAAGATTTTAGTAGAAGGGAAATATTGCAAATGATCGAGTCTGATTTATGTAAGGCAATTCCACGTTTATAGCAATGTCCTTTTGTTATGAATAATACAGTTTCACGTAGCAAAGAATTTTTGAGTGAAACAATCATAAAATAGTTTACTCTCGCGGTTTCCTGGTATATTACGTAATTCTAATATCTTTTCACGCAATAAAAACCAGAAATCAGTTCACATGTAGTCATTAAATCTAAAATGAATCAGTTACCGAAACTGAAATTAGTAAAAACACTACAGAAATGTATCATGTCGTTTAGATACGATCAGCACTTTTTATAATATCTACCGTGTAGGTACATACGTTCAGGCGTCGGCTTTTTCTGTCTCACAACACAGACAAGAGACACAGTCACAAGAGTAATCAATATACGTACAATAATACACAAACGGAACAAAGGAACTGGCGTTCAATCTCTGTAAGAATGTCTGGTAAGCCTCCTACAAGAGGACTAACCATCTTCAGGTCCATGCACTACACTGCAAGAAAAATGCGCTTTGTACATTGCAAAAATCAGTGGCAGATCCAATTAATGGAAAGGTATTATGACGCGTACATTAATAAATATTTAAATCAATGTTTGAATTTATGTTCTTAAATCATGATTACTTGCGCACAGCTAGGGGATAGTCGGGTAGCACCTAACATTTAAAGTTCTAACAAACCAAACACGCTGCGTCAGTAAAGCTTTGTCGTAAATGTGCACCCTGCAGTGTAAACACATACGCAACTGAGCTGCTATTCGGATACCAAGTGAGTTCCACACTAGTGTGTCTTTTGTTCCCGGCAGAAGTTATTCGTCGCTCCTGTCAAATTTCGTTGGAGATTATTGAATATGATGTGTCAAATTGACTCAAAGAAACGCGTGCTCAAAAAATCCAAAACGGCAATACTTTAACATCTTCTCCATATAAAAAAATGTGGAAAGGACGGAAAAAAATTGAAGGTAGTAAAAAAGGCGAAGCGAAAAAAAATAAAATGGCGCTGTAAAGACGTCTAATACAAATAAAAGCAATCAAAGTCTTTCCGAAGCAATTCAGGTAAAACAGATCGAATGCTTCGTACGTGGAGAATTTTTTGAAGAATGGATTCACTGCTATGAAACAAAGACAGGGCTCAAATAGATTATGTTTATATAGATTCTTCAGATATACATTATTATTGTGATTTTTTAAGGCCAAAAAACGATTAGGCCACCATCCATTACTGTGCCCAGGGCTATGCGTCAACTTTTGTGGTGCCAAAAAATTAAAGTGAAAGTGTTTTCAATTTAATTCCTTGAAAAAACGTTATTGTTACTAACGTCTAATTACTATGGCTTTAAAAGAGCCCAGTTTAATTTTAATATTAAAATAAAGACAGAAAATGTGTTTCTTTATTTTTATTTGCAATTAATTTTATGTGTCCGGGGCTACCCGCACTTCTCCTCCCGAACTTGACTATATTTGGTGTTAACTTTGTCAGATGTATAGCGGAACTTTATTTCGCTACATGTGTAACCCCACGTTGGGCCGCCATTGTGTTCTGAAGGTATGCGGCAGTGTGAGCACTTTAGTGCGCTCTTAGCGCGCCCGTAAACACGTTACACCAGGGTCAGCAAGTGCCAGAGTGGCTGTAAACTGCGGTGTCTGGATTGGGCGCAGTTTCTATATTGCCTTCAGCCATAATACGCACTGCCATTAACGACAGACGGGCCAAACCACGAGTCTGCAGCTGGTACCATTGGCGGTGTCCTACTTCAGAAGAAAGTCAGTTGTGACATTATCACTAATCCCCCTATTCATTTTTATTATTAACTTACTATTAATATTATTAATACTGAATTATGTAGCATTTGGAGAAGATTGTATGGCGTGACTTCGTGCTCTTTGTACACAAGCTAAAATAGCTTGTGAAATGTACTTAAATTAGTTTTAATGTAACATAAGTGTTTTAAAGTTGTTTCAAGGAACTTTATTAGTTAAATTCAGTAGTATTTCGACAAGTATTTCCATACGTTGTCATAATTCCTCTCAATTTTTTTGGCGGTTATATGCCAGAAAAACGTAATTAAAACTATACGAGCTAAGTGCTTGCATGTGTTGAAAGAGGAGAATTGGGCCATTGGGCTAAATAACGCACCATCAAAACAGACTTGTTAGCTCACATTGGCTGACCATTACAGGATATCTGGTAGCTCTCATTAGTCGATCAATCTCATGATAGCTCATATAATTACAATTACAATGGGTGTTCTCGCAATCTCGCATAACCTCATCCACATGTCTTGAAACCATTAACCTCAAGATAACTTGAACGATACAATGTTTTTTGCGAAGCGGAATTTCCTCATATGCTTATCTCTGAGAATGAATCATCTCTACAGTTGTTTCTGCCTGAAAAAATAGCCATGTAAATGGTTATTACATGTTATATGCTTGTCGACATGCCTGGTGTAATTTGTCAAATGTCTCTCTCGCCATCTTTTTATGTTTGTAGGCCGATTTCGCCCTGTTTTCTCAATTTTCTTCTTCCTCTTCACTTACTTTTTCCCAACATTAGGCTGCCTTTGACGAGTTTCACTCATCATTGCCATGCTCAAATTTGGAGCTTCAGTTTTACTGCCGCTTTCCTGGTGACCCCAAGCATTTTTGTTCCTACATTATTATTTTTTTACTTATGGCTTTACTCCTCGTCGACGTCGAGGTCAATAGAGGTGGGATGGGATTGGGGACAAGGAACGGGAAGGAATTCTGCCATGGCCATTTGAAGGAAGTATCCCGCCATTCGCCTGGAGTGATTTGGCGAAATCATGGAAAACCCAAATCTGGATGCCCGAACGGGGATTTGAACCGGCGTCCTCCCGAATGCGAGGCCAGAACTGTTCCTACTGCGGGTAGTATTTTTTACTAATGAAGCACGTGAAGTATTGTTCTCTGTCTGCGAATTGTGTAACTATACTCTGTGTGTGATAAGTGTACTTTCTGTTTGTGAAATTTTAGTTTATGGGTTATAGTCCTAGTATTTGCCTTCATGGATTAGAGAAACCGCAGTCAGGACAGCGGGTGCATGGGGTCCTGGGTTCGTGGCCGGACCCGTCGCACCTGCCAGATGAAATATACGGGACCCCAGAGTACTGGACTTCACTGGTGAGTCTCATTCCTGCAAGTTTA
Organism: Vandiemenella viatica; assembly: GCA_031002005.1. NCBI lineage: Eukaryota > Metazoa > Arthropoda > Insecta > Orthoptera > Morabidae > Vandiemenella > Vandiemenella viatica. The sequence continues at coordinate 259,435,226 of JARYHS010011408.1, read as the reverse complement.
CGACATCCGTGTGCTGAGCCACTTCCCAGAGTTCACGGCCAAAGAGAATGGCTGGAAAGACGATGGTTGCGTATATTATGAGTTCTTGTTCTTTCGTGGTATCCGTAATTCTCAAAACAGAATATACGTTTTCACAGGTTATTCGAACTTTCCTTTCGCGCTCCACAATATGCTGTCCAAGATGATCCTCAGGTGTATATACGTGACGAATTGGTCAAGGGATTTATGGAATACAAAGGAATACATTTCTTTTATCTCGTCTGATCGAAGTACCAGCTCCGTTCGGTGCTCTCTGTAACCTTATCGCGTTACGTTTTATACCTGGAACTGGTGTAGTTTAATTTCAATTTAATTTAATTGCGATGGAGCGCACGCTCTGGTGGCAATTTCCCTACACACCCATTTATCCTCCTTTTCTGTACCCACCGACTTTTGCCCTCTACAAATTTCATCTTTAAATTGTTTCATTATTTTGGTAAATTATTCATCAATTCTCTTGGTAACTTATTCCAATCCCTGACATTTTGCCTACGAAAGAAAATTTGCCCTCACCCTTGTACCTGAAATCGTGTGCTAGCTTGTAGTTGTGGTCATCTTTTCCCATTCAATGTGATACTTTAAATTCTTACACCAATTTATTTCCAGGCCTCATCACCAATATACGCCTTGTACACTCCCATGACTCTCTTTACCCTTCTCCTGTCTTCCAATGAATTCCGTTCAAATTCTTTTATGATATCGGTCACTGATTGTATTGTGTGGTAATTTCCAGAGACAAATCTAGTAGCCCTTAATTGCACCCCCTCCAACTCCTAGTTTGATACCAAAAATGTGGTTCCTATACTACACCACCATATTCAAGCAATGGTCTGACCGAAGTTTTCTAACCCAATTCATTTACTTCTCTCATCACTCTCTCCAATAAGTGAAGAATTTTGAGACATTTTCCTACTACCTGTCCAATGTGTGCTGCCCCAGTTGAGCTTGTTACAAAATGTTGTGCCAAATATTTACATTTCAAGTCTTCAGCAAGCAATTCCTTTCCCATCTTATAATCATAATAAACTTTTAGTTTTTTATCTGTGTATCTAATAAGCTGACTCTTCTTTGAATTTATCTTCATCACACGCTTACCAACCCAACTAAATATCCCGTTCACACCACCCTGCAGCTGTTCACAGTGCTTTACTGTTTTGATCCTTTTATATAGCATTATGTCAAAAAAAGCATAAAAGGCAGTCTGGTCAGCGTGTTTCGCCACACGTACTTCATCATCGCTCGGCATACCGTTTACGTTAATGTTGCAGAACACTACTAATAGCGTAGATTCTTGTAGTACTACTGTTGTATGAAATGTGGTTGAATGGTGGCAACCTACAGGAACATAGAAGCCTCTTTCTGTTTGATAATCTATTATCGTCTACGTATCACTCTCACTACTTTCTTAATTTGGCAACGTTCAACTACACATGAAAAACCCACTGTCTTCATACTATCAGAGAGGTTTGTCTTCCTTTTTGCGTTATTAGTTGTCTTGTATTTTTTGTCGCCAGCTGTTTGTAAAGATAGAGTCATTGTGAAAAGTGTGTAGAGGGCACCCCACGCTTTTTTACATTAAATTTAATTTTTTAATCTGTGACTTCATTCCTACTTTAAGCTTATTTATAAAAATAATTTATACTGAATTGTGGGACGTCCTATCACTGTTAAACAAAATCTTTATACTTTTAAGATTATTTTTATCTTTTTAGATAACATTGCTACAAAATCCTATTTTTAGTTTTTAAAACTATAATTTTGTTTTTAACTTCTTAGTTCAAAGTGTCACAAAAGTATCTTTCTCACTGTTTGCTTTTTCTTCACCCATGTATCTTTGCAAAGAGCAACAGACAGTTAGATGGTCAACACAGTAAAAGGTATAATAGCAGGGTAAATGTGAAAGAATACTCTTCTATAACAGTACCAATAGTACCGGATTAAACACGTAGCAGGAGTTAGCAAATGCTACGGACCTCGCGCGTTCTGGGGGCCTCGCGTCTACTAGGGGCGCCGCACCTAGGCCAGATGGGCGGACTTTATTTTAGCTCTAAAATTTTACCCCGGATGGCAAAAATCAAGGGACTCTACTTCACATTTGCTACGGGCCCCGCGCTGTCTTAATCCGGCTCTGAGTACCAAATAATTCAAAATGATATTTCGAATCCTCACAATTTAACATCACTTTAAGAAATTGCGGACACTATCGTAATTGCTTGAAGGTATCGTCAAGTGCGTAGGTGCAAAAAGTTGCACAGCAAAACCAATTTTTTGTAGTTACTGTCAAAGTACTGATAATACCAGGTAAGAGATGTTAAATTATTGTATTGATAAACGTTGTTATTATGTGTGCAAAATTAAATTAAATGCATATGGTGATGTTGACCGGGAAATATCCAAAGGATCTGGTCGCCAAATGAATATTTCTCTTATTTGCTGCGCAGAGGTTTTAAGTAACTGGTTTAGTGAGAGCATTAGGGACAATGAATCAGAAACGGGAGTGTCTAATTCGGAGAACGAGCTTAACAACACAATTAGAAATGAAGATACCAAAAAATTTGAAATACATCCTGAGGAAACCAGAAAGCTGAAAAAAAAAAAACCAAAAGGGGATGGTGTAGATAATATTACTACAGATATCTTAAAGATAGCCGGATGTGACATTGTACCTTCTCTTGACATATTATTTAAATTGGGTCTAGATACTTTGCTGCTAATCACAGGACTGGAAAAGTGCGATAATAGTGCCGGTACTTAAAGAAGGAGTCGAAAATTATAGGCCAATCAGTTTCACATCAGTGATAGGTAAATTAATGGAAACGTTGATATGCAAACATATCAGAAATATATGTGACGATCGTAAGTGTTTGTTCAAGTAGGCAACATGGCTGTAGGCAAGGATATTCATGAAAATCTCAGTTGGTGTGATACATGCAAGATATTTCAGACGAAATGGATAAGGGAAGCCAAATTGATAGTGTAGCACTAGATCTGTCGAAGGCGTTTGACAGAATGAGCCATAAAAAAGTAGTAAATAAATGAAGAACAATTGGAGTGGATAAGAAAGTGATTTTCTGGGTAGAAGAATTTTTAAAAGGTAGAAAACAGAAAGTTAGGGTAGGAAATACAGTATCAAAAGAAATGGAACTAAAAATGGGAGTGCCGCAGGGTGGCGTATTGGGACCATTGCTATTCATTATTCTAATGAATAATTGTGTTGATTGTTTACTATCTGAAATTAGATTGTTTGCAGATGACATAATTCTATATAAAAGGATCAAAACGATAGAGGACTGTAAACAGTTGCAGGGTGATCTGGACAGGTTTTCTAGTTGGGTTGGTAAACATGGGATGAAGATAAAAGCAAAGATGAGTCACCTTATTAGATACACAAATAAAAAATTAAAGGTTTATAATGATTAGAAGGTGGGAAAAGAATTTTTTGCTGAAGACTTGAAATGTAAATATCTTGGTATCAGATTTGATAACAAGCAGGACACATTGGACAGGTAGTAGGAAGAGGTTTCAAAATTCTGCATTTGTTGGAGAGGGTGATGAGGGGATGCACGAGAGAAGTCAATGAATTGGGTTACAAAACTTTGGTCAGACCATTGCTCGAATATGGTAGTGTAGTATGGGATCCATATTGGTTTAAGTTATTTTATGGTGTTAAATTCTTATATATATTCGTATAAATATCAAATACAGGAGTTGGAGAGGTTGCAAAAAAGGGCTGCTAGATTTCTTTCTGGAAATTATCGCAGAATGTAATCAGTAACAGATATGATAAAGGCGCTGGAATGGGATTCATTGCAAGACAGGAGGAGGATGAGGACGGTCATGAGAGAGTACAAGGCGTATATTGGTGATGAGGCATGGAAAGATATTGGTGTAGGTATGAAAAGTAATGCATGGAAGGGAAAAGATTACCATGACCACAAGCTGGAAATAGATTTCAGGCACAAGGTTGTGGGAAGATTCTCTTTTTTTAGGTACTTAGATACTTAGGGAAATGTTGAATAATTCACAGAAAACGTTGAAAGAAATTAAAGTTAAAATCTGAAGAGGGTAGCTGGGTGCAGGAACAGGGGAAGATGGGTGTGTAGGGAAATTGCCACCGGAGCGTGTGCTACATTGCAATTAAATTAAACAGAACGATGCTATGAGATTATTGTATTGTCACCGGTACTTAATACGTGCGCAAAATGTTTCTGTTGTTACTGTCAAAGTAACGAGAGTATAGATATGAAAATATTGTATTGTAATCGCTTCTCAACATATGAACAAAATTTCAAACAATTCTGACATCTGGAATTGGGTTAAAATTCAACTCAAAAACTCCATCACATTCAATCATTTTTCTATTGTTACTGTTAAAGTAAAGAGAATAGCTGGACATTGCTATGAAATTATTGTTTTGTCACCGGTTCTTAACACGTTTGCGAAATTTCAAACAGCTCGGACACCTGTAAAGCCGGGTACTCACTAGCGAGCTGTAGCTGTAACCAAACGGATACTGTTAGGAGGTTCTAGTGTGTACGCTCACTGTAACCGTAACGACAAGCCGACTCTATCCGTAGTGTTCGTTTGGAGCTCCGCGATGTCGAACGAAGTGTCTCTCGCTTGTGCAGCATACTTACTTGTATATGCTTTACTGAATGATTATAAACGACCACGAAGATGGCGTATTCATAGAATTAATTGAGAAGAAGTGATCTAATTATTCTTTTAAGAAATCAACAAATGAGTGGTCATTGCAAAAATTTCACGAGAATCCCTTCAACTGATTTTGAATATATAATGAACATAATCGGACCCAAGATAGAACGAAGAAACACTTCGTTCCGAGAAGCAGTGTCGGTTCAAGACTGATTAGCTGTGACGCAGAAATACTTAGCTACTAGTGATTCTTTTACAAGTTTACAATATCTTCCTCGCATTTCCAAACAAGCCATAAGCTGAATTGTCCCTGAAGTGTGCCAAGCGCCGATAGGAGCTCTGGAAGAATAAATGAAGGTAATCCTTTATTCAATAATAAAAAAAATAATGTAATTTATTTTTAAAAAATCATACATAATTTTCTAAACTCATATCTGATGAATACTCGCTATTGTTGCTATACGGGGAGTATGGCGGGTTGTGTGGAGGAGTTTGTTGGTTTTGATTTGGTGAAGAAGTGGAAGGGCGAGCTATATCTGGATTTATAGTGGAGGAAGAAGCTGAAGGGTGTGGAGCTTGTGTAGTGGAGTAATAACCATAATTTTGTATGGAGTTATAATGTCCTTGATGAGCACGCATAATTATTTGAAATATTTCATGTTGAATTGCATTTTTTATTTCCTTGGTATAGTTTTTAAATTTTTCTTGTATAAAATCAAAGAAAGACCGTAGTTCCGTACCCTTTTTCGGTTTATCTGCCGCATTTTTCAGTATTCCGAAAGCCTCTTTCAGGATTTGTAATTTCGGATCTGGTTTTAGCTTTTTATTGAATGGTTCACGTAGAGCATGTCACTGTGTTTTTGTGTTACCATTGAGGTCCTCCACCTACAAATAAATTTTTTTGTTTATTAATGATCAATAATAATAATTGGAATAATTTTATTTTTTAAAGGTTGATTTAGCCTTGCAAAAATTAAGGCTGCCAATCCTTGGGTTTCCATAGGAAACTGCTTTCGTGATAGGCTTCTTTCAGCTGAAGACATTTATCTTCTGTCCATTCACTCATGACGCTTGAGGATACTGGTTGGTTTGCAGCGTGCAACAACCTTCACTCTCGACGTCCACGAGCGCACAGCGAGCGCCCTTTGATTCGCAGCAAAAACCGACAGTCGTCGGCTCGCTGGGAATGCAACGCGTTCCGCTCGCGGCAGGCTCGCGAGCCACGTACTCACTATAGTTCACGGTAACAGTAACGTGCAACGGTTACAGTTACATAATGTGGACGTGTTTCTTGTCGGCTCGCTGCGAATGCAACGCGTTCCGCCCCCGACAGGCTCGCGAGCCACGTACTCACTATCGAATTCGGTAAGAGTAACGTGCAACGGTTACAGTTACAGCTCGCTAGTGAGTACGCGGCTTAAGTGGGTGAAAATTGAGTTGAAAGATTCCGTTACATTCATACATACATACAGATCAAGCCAATATAAAGCGTGTAAAAAAATAGTCTTCATGACGACAATTGCCTAAAATATGGTAGAAAGAAGAGAAACATGCTCCAATTAAAAAATCATTTGGTTATTTGCATCTGAAAAATACAAACATGATTGGAAAATTTATTAAAAATTGAACAGGCACAACCTTCTCGCCGAAAATTTTGTATTTTTATTGTGTTGGAAGACCTACATCATTGATTTTTACATTTACCTGTATTGGGACCGCGACCCTTCGAACAAGACTTGGTGGATGAGGGGAGACGCGACCCACATGTTGAAAAACACTGCTATAGCTAATTTTAAATGATATTCCACTTAGTCATCAAAATGTTATAGGGACAGAAAACCTGTAAAAATATTCATAATAGTACTTCTGGACTAAAAAAAATTAACAAAAATGAAATCTTGAAACACGAAAGTAGAAAAAGCCTAAAAAAAGTAGTTTTTTCTCGATATCAAAACATAAATTCCCACCAAACTATAAGCAACTACTTACCTTATAAAATTAAAATATAAACTTCATCAATTATACCTAAAACCACAGCTGCAGTTAGTAACTAAACGTACAACATTCTAGTTACAATAACTAATGAAACATTAATTAACGTTCGATGTAATTGCAACATACATAGATCACTACTTTTTATGTTACTGCACTAACATGGTTTTCCTCCTACTTCAAATCAGAGAAATCGTAGTTGAACGTCGAGCGTGGTGGGGGAAAGGTAACGCTCTGGCCTTGCATTCGGAAGGACGCGGGCTCGAATTCCTGTCTGGGCATTCAGATTTGGATTTTCTATGGTTTCCACAAATCACTCCAGGCGAAAGCCGAAACCGGAATGCTTCTTTCAAAAGGCCAAAGTCAAATTCCTTCCCGTGCCTCGTCTCGACTTCTTTCCCGACTCTAATGACCTCGACATCGACGAGACGTAAAACAAAAACCCATAGTTGTTCTAATAATTTTCGATTGGAGCATTCTCTCGCAGTCATATGTTTTTACTTTACTTTTTAATAGTCTTCGATTTCATTGATAACACAATTTTACAACGCAAATCATACGAAAATTTATGTGACTAAGCTCAAACCAACTAACATTTATAATATATGGTTGTTAGATCTGCTTATTCCTAGACATGTGTACTGAAAAAATATTTAAGAAAAGTGATAGTGTGAATATATATCTGGTACGGAACTACAAAGTGGCATATCTTGATTCATATTCAAAAACTGTTGATAGCAATTTAATAGAATTTAACTCATTTTGAAAAAAAAAAAAAACAATCACTGGGCATCATATATTTATATATACGTACAGGGTGTTACAAAAAGGAACTGCCAAACTTTCAGGAAACATTCCTCACACACAAACAAAGAAAATATGTTATGTGTACATGTGTCCGGAAACGCTTACTTTCCATGTTAGAGCTCATTTTAGTTTCGTTAGTATGTTAGTACGCTCTCCTGACCTCAACCCTCTTGACTTCCATTTATGGGGGCATTTGAAAGCCCTTGTCTACGCAACCCCGGTACCAAATGTAGAGACTCTTCGTGCTCGTATTTTGGACAGCTGTGATACAATACGCCATTCTCCAGGGCTGCATCAGCGCATCAGGGATTCCATGCGACGGTGGGTGGATGCATGTATCCTCGCTAACGGAGGATATTTTGAACATTTCCTGTAACAAAGTGTTTGAAGTCACGCTGGTACGTTCTGTTGCTGTATGTTTCCATTCCATGTTTAATGTGATTTGAAGAGAAGTAATAAAATGAGCTCTAACATGGAAAGTAAGCGTTTCCGGACACATGTCCACATAACATATTTTCTTTGTTTGTATGTGAGGAATGTTTCCTGAAAGTTTGGCCGTACCTTTTTGTAACACCCTGTATATACCTGGGGCACTGAAGATAAAGACGAAACAACATTAAAAAACACACAAACATTTTGTTTAGGTGTAAGACGGACGGTAATCCCATTTAATTTGTCGTGAAAAAAAGTTTTCCTTTTAGAGAATTTTAAGAAATTAAATTCACTCTTTTAAGTATGGGTTGTCATTGAGTGCGATAATAAGATCCTGGCCTCTTCTTATTAAGTGGTTATTACTTTTTTTTTAAATATTACTATTTAGAGCAAGAGGTGTCGAAATAAATTCATTAATTTAGATCGAAAGAAGAGTATTCAAACACGGAGATCGCCTTGCAGAGATTTCATTACAGGTTAATGGTCCTTGGTTACAAGCCATGTTTATCATGGCATCAAAGTACAGTACATTGGCTGCAATTTATTTATTTCAGCCGTAAATACGAGATTTACTGTCATTAAAGATACAACATGGTGATTGTGAGATACGACTGACTATAATTGTCTCCATTTCCCACTTTGAGTAACACGACACCGAAGATGAAAGAACTCTGATTTTAATTTTGCGTGTTAGCTGTGTGCCATGAGGCCAAATTTAAGATCTTTTAAAGAAGCAGTTAGTTCTTCCTACTATCCCTCTCGTGCCCACGGGTGAAACTTGTATTAAGATGTAAATAAAAAATACGAAATATTAAAATCATATCTTGATGAAAAATTTATACAAGTTGCTCTTCAATTAAATGTATTTATTTGAAATTCCTAAAACAATTAAATTGCATTTTGACTCATTATTTACTTATTGGCCGTCACGGTGCCTTGCACGAACTACACAGGACCCATGGATGCCCACGTGAATGATCCCCAGAGCATAATTGAGCCGCCGCCAGCTTGTCTCCGTCCCGAAGTACAGGTGTCAAGAAACTGTTCCCCCTGTATAACGTCGGATTCGCACTCTCCCATCGGCATGATGAAGAAGGTATCGGGATTCATCAGACCATCCAACGCTCTGCCACTGCGTCTACGTCCAGTAACGATGGTCACGTGCCCATTTCAGTCGTGGTTGCCGACGTCGTGGTGTTAACATTGGCACATGCTTGGGTCGGCGGCTAGATCCATCTTTAGGAGTGTACGGTTACTGTGAGTTCACATGAACTTTTACTCTGCCCAGCGTTAAAGTCTGATGTAAGTTCCGCCACAGTTCACCGCCTCTCCTGTTTTACCGCTCTGCCCAGCCTACTACGTCCGCCATATGTATTGAGGGGTACCCGCGCAACCCCTCGATGTTTGGACGTGGTTTCACCACTCGTTGAAGACACTCACCACAGCACTCCTCGAACACCCGACAAGTCGTGCAGTTACCGAAATGATCGTACCGAGCCTCCGGACCATGAATATCTGCCCTCGGTCAAACTTAGATCGCGCTCCTATCCCATTCTATAAACGGATAGCACTCTCACTGAATCTACATGCACCGTGCGTGTGTCTGAATAGCAGTCATTCCTCGTCAGTACGTGTTTATATCGTTAGTGGGTAGGTGGTTATAATGTTCTGGCTGATCAGTGAAGATGTAATTCGTCACCAATTAATTAAAAAAATTTTTTTAACAAGACATGATGTATAATACTTGTAAAATAGGATAATTTTTTTCAGGTAGCTGCATCGTAAAAATTAGACGGAAACACTGGATTGAGATGATTATCAGTACATGCTGATGATTAGCTACATAAACTGACTCACTGTTCTTGCGCCATAATCGTTCGTGATAGAATGTTGTGGAATTGCAGCGAAACGCCAATTGAAAATAATATAGCTTGTCAATAATAGTATATCGAAAAAATTAAGAGAGGCACATTAGTACAAAGTAATAGACATGACAAATATCGAATAAAATTATACCGAAACTATTTGAACATCGGTATTTAAGCCTATTTTTAACAGTTGTTACGTTCAAACTTAATTTAATATATAGATAGTTAAAATAAAAAATTAATCGAAATACCTAGTGGCTGAAAGACGGTAAATGCAAGATTAGGTGGCAAGGTGGTGGACGTCCACGCCTCATCACAGAACGTGGATGTCGGAGACTTCCACGCATCGTAATCCACAAAATACTGCATAATTTATATTAGACAAAAAAATTTAATTAAAAGCACATTTTATGATTACAAATGTTAATAGAAATAATAAACAACATCACATATTGCGGTTTGGTTGAGCTAGGATCTCGTGTCGATAAATAAATTCAAATTAAATTATTGTTCATTATGTATATCAAAATAATTATAAAACTGTTGATTAAAGAAACTGCTAGGGTTTTTGTTCCATCGTAGAATGTAACTATCGAAAAAGTTGATCATGTTGCAGAGAGCAGGACATCAGATGACTAATGGAATTCTATATTACATATTCTGTACCGTTATTATGCATCCCATTAATGATAATACCCAGAGAAAAGGACAATTTTCCTGGCAAAACAAAATCTAAGACGGGAAATCATTACGTGTCAACTCAATCTCGTACTTATTCTTAGGAGTGGTTTGGAAAATAAAGGTTGACTAAAAAAAGCAAAACAACTGTAGTGTTTGGGGCACTAGTATTATCGAAGCTATCATAATTAAATACTAGTGCTAGATTCGTGATTACGGGTTACAGATACGCATCGAATTTTAAGTATGAAATACGTATCTGCAGCCGACACCTCTAGCCCATCTGTACGCAAATCGTATGAAGTAAAACACCCTCTCCCACAATCGGTAAGCACTCTGAACCGAACCAAAAATGTACGAGTATAAGAAGTCACAGAGAAATAGTGGACAAGACAGATATTCATATCTAAAACTGAACAGGTAGGTGAGGAATTATTAAATTCAAAATAAACAACATTTGGTATTAATATTCGATTTTTTACTGTATTTTAAATTAATTTTGTAATTGTGACATAGTTTAAGGCTTTATTTAAAAAGTCAAACTTTTATAATCGAAAATTTCCATATTTCAATACAATTTTATTTGAATGCATAATCTTCTTTATTACAGTAGATAGAACGATTATATATAAAGAAGAATAAATAAATGTTAGTTGACTGTTTAGGCGGAAAAATATTATTTAAACATACCAATGTATAACTAGTAATTTTCACTGAAATTTTGTTGATTTGCTGTCACGTTATTATTAAGGTCATTCAAATATAAACCGGATTTTTTTCACATAACTTTATTGGTTGCAAATTGAAATACAAATCAAGTAATTTATTTTTCTACATAATTTCCTTCAACAAAAACATATTTTCTTCATCACATAAGAAGTTTCCTCATCCCGTCATAAAAAAAAATATAGCTGCACCAGTAGCCAATTGCGCCCATACTGTTCAAACCGCCGCGTCGGTTTCAAATCGTTCGCCTCCTAACGCCTCCTTCAGTGGACCAAACACATGTTAGTCACATGGGGACAAGGCTGGACTGTAAGGAGGGTGTTCAAGAGGTTGACAGTGCGTTTTCAGTGAGTTTATTTACGAGTTAGAACTGCTGTATGCGGCCGTGCATTGTCGTGCAGAAGGAGGACATCGCGAATCAGTTGATGGCGTCGTTTGGTACGATAAACAGTCTTAGCATCATCCAGCAGATGGCAGTAGCAGGCCGCATTCACCGTCCTTCTAGTATGTAGGAAGTCAATCAACATTACACCTTTTCTGTCCCAAAACACAGTTGCCATAATTTTCACGTAGACAGTTGCGTCTTGTCCTTGATCGGTGCTCCCTCTTCAACCTTCCTCCACTCCATATTCCTCCTCTTGTTTCCTGAGGTACAGTGATGGACCCACGTCACATCACAGGTCACGATACGGTCTAGAAAAAGCCTCTCCTTCTTCTTCAAAGCGATGCAATAGTAGCTGACAGATGTCTTTCCGCACATTATTTTGTGCCTCATTCAGAAGACGTGGAACCTACCTTGCAGCTACTTTTCAGTATCCAAGTACATATGACATAATCGTTTGGACACTTCCAACACTTACCCAACCTCTGAAGCAATCTCGGCAATATTGATCCGACGATTTTCTTTCACCCCCTCACACTCGGCCTGAATATTGATGTCATTGACGCTGGTCGTCGAACGCCATTTGTGGTTTCGATTCTCCACTTTGTCGCGACCATTTCGAAACTTCTTGGCTCAATCGAATATTTAGATTTTACTTAGAGTAGCATCTTGAAACTGAGTCTATTCCAAATTTCACTCGATTTAACACCTTGTCGTGTCAGAGCGGCTGTATACAACATAAATTGAGTTCGTCTTTTAACAATTACTCCCCGGTTCCCTTTACCATACATATGTGATCGTGTGATCAAAGATACTACGTTCCTGCTATTACTTATTGCTAGTAATCAGCAGGTAATCGGTGATAAAAATTGAAAAATGTAGTGAAAGAATAGAGTGACTTTAATAAATTAACTGGATAGAAGTACATGAGCAAATATATGAATTTACTGAAAATAATGCATAGAAAATAATTCTCGTGAAATTGAAAATCATTACTAATAAAATCTTGCCACTCAGAATATCTTTCTCTGCCAGCAGAAAGGTAAATAATGCATTAGCCTTTACCTACAAAATTCTGCAGGACGCCTTGCAAGGTGTTCAGTCATCAAGATGGAGAACGACTTCCACGAGCGCCTGCTACCAAGTGCCCTTCCGAGCTGCAAAAGGTGGTGGGGGAGTCACGTGAAGCTCTTACCCTTGGTTTAGTATACCTTACTAAGGGCTTTAGAGCTGCTATAGTGGGGAACTTGTTTCCCACGGGAAGCGCGTCTGCTTAACCTTGAAGCTCTGCTGTGTGGAACGGAATTAAATTACTTGTCTGTAGGCTAGAGAAAAATTACTCCAATGAAAATTACGGTAGTTTATAGCTTAAAATCCCTTAATGTGCTACAACCTTCGTCGACGAGGAAACGAATAATAGCGGTGTTGCGCAATAGACGGAGTTACCTCTTGCAACAATGAAAATGCAGATGACTGTGAACATAGTTATCTCCTCTTCATCACTCTTCCTCCTATTTCCCGAACAAAATTTCGGTTTATGTTTGAAGTAACTAATTCAGTGACTGGTATATAGGACCCGTGAATCTTGAGAAGACTTCCAAAACGTCAACCATTAACGATCCAGTGCAGTATTGACCAAATATGGCGGCCACTCATTTTTGGTGTTTACGTTACTCTGCTCTGTATACACGGGGCGTTGTCACTTTCCCCCTTCAAAAAACATGTCTCCAGAGTCGAACTCATGTTTGTTTACAGTAGCCAAGGCCAGCAGGCGAGAGAAGGCCTCTGTTACAACAACACTTGGTACCCTCCTGTGCCGAAATTTGCTCCCTGCCAGGGGACAGTTAAATTCGTTAAACTCCAAAATCAATATGGCTGCGGAGCGCATGTGTTCGCAGCAAACGGGCGGCGGCGTAATCCACTTACTGCGGGGTCTCCTGTCGCCAAACGCAGGTTTTATGAGTTCCGAGGTCCAGCTAGCTGCTTTCTTGGATATGGTTGTTCTGTATATTCCACAATTTTTTTTATCTTTCCCCGTAAAACGAGATGGGAACATTACTGTAACCGTTGTATTTCGATGTATCATTGGACATCTACGTTTTAAGGTCCACCAAAGTCTTCTGGTTGTTAACTAACGTAAAGTTTATCGGCACGTGAAAGATTTTTGTTTGTTTTCACGTAACTTTTAATTCGTGTGAGCTTAATTTTCGTTAGGAGACCGAACAGAGTACAGTTAACGTCTGTTATAACTGTTAAAATTTTATTACTAGTCTTTTTATTTAAGTAATAATTCAGTATTTTTCACTCTGGCCTTACTGGTTCAAAATTATCTATTCAATTACTCATTTAATATATATATATATAAATTACGTGAATGTTCTAACCCACATATGAGAAATAGTCACATTCCATTCAAGAAAATTCACTTTTTGATTCCATTTCATATTATTGCAAATAGTCAAACACCATTCTTTTAACGAGGATACCATTCTGAGAGCTGAAACATGCATGAGAGTTCATATTTCTTGTAATTATCTTTTCGTCAAACATTCAATATTTCATAGTTGGAGATGCATAAAATCTCTTAGGCTGAGAAGAAATAATTTTTTGTGTCATATGGAAAGAACAATGTCATCTAGATTAAAATATCATAGTCATTAATAATTTATTTCATTTTTTTGTCAAACGGAACTCCTTTTTTTCTGTCAGGCTGCTTCATGAAGTAGCGGTAGTAATCAAAGTATGTAATCATTCATGTACTTCAATCTAGAAGCGACGTGAGGAGGAAAAAATTTGTTCTGGTATGAAAAATTCACGATTTTTAATACAAGTCGCTGTTACGACATTTCTAGGAACATTAAACATTTTTTGGTAGTTTATTTTGTTAATAGGAAGCTTTAATCGTGGAATACTGGTAAGTATTTTTTGTGTTTTGTTTGGTTAACTTGTTTGTTTTATAAAGCGGAGATATTAAAACAATTTCCATTAAATAATTTCTGAAGGGTTCTAACGTGATCATATTTGTTAAATATTACATATATCCGATAATGATTTAATTTCTCGTTACACATTCGACTCCGAATTCTCACGTGGTAGCATCGACTGGCGATTGCACTATGACGCAATTATAAGCCGTTATCTATACACAACATTTTTAGTTACTAGCATCACACTATGTCTAAAACAGTGTTGATAACATTTTGAAAGCATTAAACTGTTCGGTTCTTCTACGATTCACAGTAAGTAGTTTGATGTTTTATATATACTAGTTGTTTAGTGATATCGATCGCTACTCGTCTCAGGTCGACAACAGAAACGAGTATTCTAAATTACAGACTGCAACAGAAATACGTAAATCCTAGTCGCATTAAGAAACTGCTACACCAACTACAGAATATATTTGCGCAGAGAGAGAGAAGTCACAGATGAAGAACGTCATAGTAAAGACGAAAGTTTTTTTTTCCCCTTTGGCACCAGGAGAACAAATGAGCAAGGTATGATGGGTGCTACATGAAGGAGCTAACAGACATGCTAAACACTACGTCCTTATGTTTCCGCTTTTCCTGCAATCTACATGTGTCAATGCCGACCCCGGCAGCGTAGGGGTAGCGTGCTTGCTTCTCGTTGCAGGGTACGCCGGTTCGAGTCCGGCCTAGGGCATGGGTGGTTTTAAATAAGTGTTGTATTCATCTTGTGTCGTCCTTACACATTAGAGAAAATAATCATACTCATAAGAAATCTGTACATTGTGAGAGAAACAAACACATATCCGAATGCCATTTTTATTTAAAAAAAAAAAAAAACCTTGTCAATCACGCAGGAAACGCCTTGGACCTGAATGCGTTAGGCAAAATGCTGAGCACAAAATGTATGCTGGTAGCGGACATACGGTGAACAAGCACAATGACCGTGAGCTCGGAGAAACACAAACGTGAACTCCACGCGGTTGGCCGCTTAATATTTTCGACCTTGTACTCCGTTCAGCAGCAGTAAAAGGTGTATAACTGTCTCTGACGGCGATTAGGGTATCAAAATATATTTTTAGTGGACGGTGTGGGATTTGTAAGCATTTATCTCAGTCGGCATAATGTAAATTAGAAGTGGTTCCACGGACAACGGCCACCCACGAGATTGACGTAATATTTTTGTTGTTGGTGCCAACGCTGTTTGAATTCGTTGGCACTGCAAAGTGACTCCGTCTGCGTGTTGGTACATATACACGCGGTAGCTGAGCACTGAGGGGTGTTCCAAAAAAGGAGTAGATTTTCGTGGTGACACATATTTAGCTGATAATATCAGATGATACGTCTTCACAGAGTAGATACCATCAATAAAACAGAGCTCCGAAATGTTTTTATTCAAGTGTATTGGAAAAGAAAGGCGATGTCGACATTGATGACTTAGGCGATCCTGTTTTGAGGAAAGAATTTAATGAATCTCTGAATGACTTGAAAGCAAATAAGGCAGTTGGAATTGATGAGATCCCTGCAGAACTTCTTAAATCTCTAGGAGAGGAAGGAATCGAAAGATTATTCAAGCTGATATCAAAAAGTTATGAAACAGGAGAAATTCCAACTGATTTTAATAAAAATATCATCTTCACACTTCCAAAGAAAGAACAAGCTGACAAATGTGAGAATTATCGCACCATTAGTCTAACATCACATGCTTCAAAATTACTGACCAGAATAATATACAGAAGGATGGAAAGGGTAGTAGAAGAGATAGTAGGCGAAGATCAGTTTGGGTTTATGAAAAATCGCGGTACAAGGGAAGCAATTCTGTCTTTAAGATTAATACTTGAAGGGCGGATCAAGAAAAACAAAGATACTTTTATGGCATTTGTTGATTTAGAAAAAGCTTTTGATAATGTTAGGTGGGACAAGATGTTCAAAATTTTAAAGAAGTCAGGTCTAAAGTATCGAGATAGACGAATACTCTATTAAACTATATAAGAATCAAGTGGCGGTAATAAAAGTAGAGAATCATGAGAGACATGCATCAGTTAAGAAGGGTGTGATACAAGGTTGTAGTCTATCCCCATTAATATTCAACTTGTATGTAGAAGAAGCAATGAAGAAGGTCAAAGAAAAATTTCTATGTGGCATAAGTTTTCAGGGAGAAAAAATCAGTATGCTACGATTTGCTGATGACATTGTCTTGTTAGCAGAGAGGGCTGAGGATATTGAGAAGTTATTGAATGGCATGAACAAAATACTGAAGGAAGATTTTGGACTGAATATAAATCAAAGTAAGACAAAAGTGATGAAATGTAGCAGAAATGATACCAATACTAGCAGATTAAATATAAAAATTGGATCGGATGCAATAGGAGAAGTAAGTGAGTTCTGTTACTTGGGAAGCAAAATTACAACCGATGGCCGAAGCAGGAATGATGTTAAAAGCAGAATAGCACTAGCTAAAAGAGCCTTCATGAAAAAGAGAAACTTTTTAGTTTCAAATATTGATCTAGGAATTAGAAAGAACTTTTTAAAACTCTATGTGTGGAGCACAGAACTTTACGGTAGCGAAACATGGACTTTAGGAATACCGGAAAGAAAGAAACTTGAAGCATTTGAAATGTGGTGCTACAGGAGAATGCTGAAAATTAGGTGGACAGACAAAGTAAGAAATGAACGAGTTTGGAAATGATGGGTGAGAAAAGAAGTTTATGGAAGAAGCTTACAGGAAGAAGAGACAGGCTGGTAGGTCATATTTTGAGACATGCTGGATTGGCTAATTTGTTAGTGGAGGGAACAGTCGAAGGTAAGAACTGTAGAGGTAGACAGAGATTAGAATAAATAAAGTAGATAATTGAGGACATGGGTTGTAAGGGGTATGTAGAAATGAAGAGGTTAGCACAGGATAGGAAAGTATGGAGGATTGCATCAAACCAGTCTAAAGACTGACGACAGAAAAAAAAGTGTATAAATATGAAAATTCATAACTCTCGTTGAGATTGTGATCTTGAACGTACTCTTATCCACAACATAACTAAGTATTCACGTAACTTTTCTCCATAAGGTAATGGTGAAAACTGTCTTCGTAAACAAGATTCAGTGGACGACATGTAACTTATTCGTGAAAGTGTTTATTACAATTCTGACCCAGGGTCAGTCAAACGTGTCGGTCCTCCAACATTACATATTTGTTGTTACACAGTTGTTGTTTCATTAGTTCAGTATTCCAGGGGTATTCCGCATATCTGAATATCTGCATAGATACATATGAAGAGAATTAACATAATTGGATATGTAAATTACTAATTCTCTTTCAAATGCATGAAATATTACGATTTAAATAAGAGGTTTAAACCTATTTCCATGAAGTTACAGTACTTTCGATAGCTTTCCGTTCATTACAATCTCAATATCATCACATTCCTAATCATTTTGTACTCCACCATTTATCAAAGAAAGTGTTCCATAAATTTCTACTGTTAAAGTTGAAATACGGACCATTTTAACGTGTCAAATTCGTTCAGCAGAGACTCATTCTCTATTCGGAGCTGATAGCTTAACCTTAAATAATCGAATTTCTTTTGGGTGTTGTGTACTAATATATTCTTCTCGGTAAACTAACCAACTAATTTTTTCCAACACACAATGGTTTTACAAATGTACCTGCGTCGCCATCCTCAAGTAACTGTGATCAGACAGTAAATCCTGAAGTTCATAGCTTATGAAGGTTAATGTTTTCCAGTAAGTACATAATCGACTCTTTTCTTGGTAATGGGATTATCTAATGTGATGCGGATAATCGCTTTTAATGGAACAATATACGCTAGGGAGAAACGCATTGATCTGTGGTTCAGAAAAACCGATTCATTGATTGATCGATTTGTCTTGAAGGTGAACAGAAACAGTAGAATTTGGTGTGGATGGCACGCTTTGTCTGTTTTTTTACTTTATTTGGCAGCACATGAAATCCATTTTTTGCAACGTAGTTATCCTTTTGGAGATACGACGCTAACTGCACCATTACAGAAGCGGTACCAAAAGACAATCAGCTGTCGCTTTCATCAAGATAGATGAACCCGAATAATGTCCCAAAGTTTTTAGGTCTTCTGTTATTCACTGTGTTCTCCAAAAGAACGATATGAAAGGAGTTTATTAAAATAAATACTAGTTTGTATGCAGTGAACAAAGAGAAGAAGTATTAAAAGATTTTCTGATACAAACTTGAGTTATTAGATATGAGTTGAATTATACTTTACATGGAAACAAAAAAGATATACGACAATATTAATCAAATTAAAATACTTCATTCAACTTTTATCGCAGCTAGAATAAAACAGGATAGTAAAAATTTCTAATAACGAGATGATAATCCACGTTTAATTCTTTGTATCCTACTGAAATCTAGATATCGATCAAGTATCTGATATCACTGTCGAAACCAATATTTTCATAGAGCAATGAAACTGCGTTGACGGGTGGATAGACAGTTTCTACCACGCTTCTTCTTATAAATTCGTTGCAACGAAGCTTTATTCAATAAATATTATAAGCGTAAATGGAAATTGGTTTCCACAGTTGATTTCTGTCACGAATAAGGTGACCCGCTTATAGTCAAGGAAATCTCATGAACACTTAAGGATATGAAACCTTAATTACTACGCCTGCTTCAATAACAGATTGATGATCTTATTCTGATGGTGGTTTTTAAGTATTTGCCATTATCTGTGAAACGTGTAACCTGTGTTGAGTATGATCAGTGTCATCTGGTTTGTGAAATGTGTAGTTTTCTATGATAGGAGATGTGGACTGTCTCAATATTAACTTAGGTGATCGCGGCAAACAGCCTAAAAACTGCAATCAGTACGACCGGTACGCGAGGTTCGAGATTTGAACCCGGTAACTGTTGCATTTCCCCGGTCCATATTGGTTTAGCTTTAAAGCACCCTGCCAAAATTTTGCGGGTGAAATATGATTAATATTCATCAATTGTGATGGTGAATGTGCCCTGGAGTAAATTTGATCACACGACTACTTCTGCACTTCTCTGATTATAGCTTCAAAAACTTTTCTTAAAATAAATTGTTCAACATAGCCCTCGATAATTTATTTCAGCCTCAGACAACATTAACTACAAATGAAATTTTTTTCGCTTTCTTATATCCTAAGTCTAATGCTAGTTTATAGATGCAGTCATCTCTTATCTTAAACTTATTAGTATTCATTCCTCTATCAATATTTACCCAACCTTCATCGCCAATATAGGCCCAGTACTTTCCTAACTCTGTTTTAGCCCATTTACTGTCTACCATTGACTCCCAACCTCTTAATCATACTGCTTGTCTTTTACGGTAATTTCCGCAAACAAATCTAGCTGACTTCCTTTGCACCCTCTTCATCTCCTGTATTTGAAACAAATGGTGTTTGTCCTATACTACAAATGCTATTTCGGTCCACTGCAATCCATTTCCGTTCCATTATGGCTGTATCCTTACTCACTCCTTGTGAAGATATATTTGCTTTCAGTACGGCGTGACAATAATTTGCGTTTCTGCACGTTTAATGTATGGAAACCGAAAAAGTTAAAGCGAAACTATATCAATAGATAAATTGAAAGCACATATGTCGAATTAATACCGTCATCCTTACTAAAGACGATCAAGGTATAAGCATTGCCTCGACAAAATAATATGAAATTCCATATTATTTATGCATAGTTAATTTCTTGAATTAACTGAGGAATTAATGCAAATATCTGTGCATAATGGGAGCATTATCATGGTTAATTCGTTTTTGTTTCCTTTTTGGGACTTCCAAGTAATGCAGGAGCTGAGAACAGTAACAATGCTCTCTGCTAAAGGAAAAAGCAGGTACAGCTTTATTTCTGAGAACCCTATTAAATTCGTCCTAAACTGATCGATAACTCTCCAATAGACGTATATTTTTGAGACGTATAAAGGAAATAATTTTGTTACATGGGTAGAGGATAAGTGAAATCCGCCTAGAACTCATAATTAGCATGGGCGATGCACGTGGTGGTGGGATCTGAATTCCCCATCATCTGTATTATACTCATAGCAGAACATGTTGGGATCTCAGTTCCTATAACTACCTCCAACTTTAAGAGGACGGACACTACGTTTATATTAAATCTTAGTATCTATCTAGCAGCTAAGCTAGATGATGATACCTCCCGAACTGAATTGAAATGTATATGAATTTCAATGGTGCCAGAAAGCATCAGTACAAAATTTCCTGTTGTCAAATAAGCAACGTACAATGTTCCTAATTTTCTTTGAAGTAACATACTTCATATACAAGATTCCTTCCAATTGGTTCGGGTCGATGCCTATGAATTATCTGGTTTGAGAAATTTTTAGAATCGGGACTTGATCAGCAGGGTAGGAGAAATGGTGCTACACAATTCCTGATCACCGTACTGGGTATTAAATCCCTGGGTTGTGTATCAAACCTCTCCACATTGCGAATAGGTTGAGGGCATGTGACATGGACATTGATGGGAAATCGTCCTTCGGCGGATTTTCAATGTCTTTCGGCCTGAAATGTTCTGTATTGGTCTTAATCATCTTCCTTCTTTCATCTCTCATCCACAGCACTCTACACTAAACACACACACCATCACGGTTATCCACACTGACACCGCCAACACCTTCACACTGGAGAAGGGACCGGAAACCTCCTCAGTTGCATCACTAGGGATATTAATATGGAGATCTAAAATTCACCAAAGTAACTACCTATCGTACGATGCCACGTATGATACACACTACAACTTTTGACTGGATTGGCGGTAGGATGATCGGGAGAGCTTTCGAAACACTTTAGAGAAATTCTTCGGCGTCGGCAAGAGTTGAGCACTGGTCAGCTCGTTAAATATTAATTGACTAAACTGCGATCTTCTCAATGAAAGTTGTAATTGACGTAAAATTTGTTTGACAATAGGAATTATGATTGAATAGCTTCGGCAAACGCAGTGCGTCTTTCTTGGATTTTTCGGCTAGTACAAAGTACATGGATGTTAGTATTTGACTTCCCTCTACCATGGTTTCTCTCGTTAGGAAACCAATGCCAGGAGTGGTAGAGCGTAAAAGTGTACGTGTTAAAAGTTCCTTTTTTTTCTTATGGCTTTACGCATCGTCGACGTGGAGGTCATTAGAGGCGGAATGGAACTAGTGACAAGGAATGGGAAGGAATTCGGCCATGGCCATTTTGAAGGAAGCATCCCTGCATTCGCCTGGGGTGATTTGGGAAAACCATGGAAAACCCAAACCTGGATTCCCGGATGGGGATTCGAACCGGCGTCTTCCCAAATGCGAGGTCAGAGCGTTAACAGCTCACTCACCACGCTCGTTCGCAACTAAGAGCAGGCCTTGGTACTAGATCCATCAAATTTTTATTGATCTGACTTATCAGAAATTTCTGTATCTTCAGCGAGTCCTGTACACATCTATTTGTGATCATCACGACCGATGAAGCAAATTTTCTCGTACCTCAGTGTGAGACTTTCTGTAATCATTCCAACGGTTGTGATATTGTCAGATTCCTGAATTTATCTGGGCTTAATACTCAGTCATGTCACTGATTACGGGTACATAAGATGTCAAAAGGCCACAGTGCTAACTATACTTGCTGATGAAGACCTTACTTGTCGTCAGACGCCTATACCGCTCGTGATGCAATAGTTTGTAGCCTGAAAGTTGCAACCTATTATTTTTCTCTAAATTCGTATGATCTCTCGATTGAGTCCACTTAATGTCTCACGTTTACAAACTTCAACAGGTTTCCAATTTAAGGAAGAAAGTATTAATTATAAAAATTTACTATAATCCGAAAGACAGAACATTAACTTTTGTTAGCTCGTATAACATACAACGTTAATAATGGAAGTTTAGGAAAGTTTTAAAGAAAATCTAACGGCTCTGTTTGTTATTATCAAAGCATTTACTCGTCTGCGAGTGTGAACACGTATTTTGTTTATTATTTATGTGTCTTTAAGTGGTTAAACAGTCAGATTTTTGAACCACAGTCTCTTCCACAACACATGCCGAGCACACCAGCATAGGATCGTGGCCAAACAGATCTTCTCATGTTGTCCCGTTCCTCCGTTTCTTTTCTCAGGTACCGAGGTTGGTAGGTGAACGGTTAACGTTCTAGCCTCGCATTCAGGAGGACGCGGGTTCAAATCCCCGTCTGGGCGTCCAGATTCGAGTTTTCCATGGTTTACCTGGAAACATCCAGGCGAAAGCCGGGATGTTTCCTTCAAAAAGGCCTTGGCCGAATTCCTTCCCGTTCCTTGTCCCTAGTCCCATCCCGCCTCTTATGACCTTAGCCGTCGACGAGGCGTAAAGCAATAAGCAAAAAAAAAAAAATGTCCTCAACGTTGTTTTTCAAATGCTATGAGCCCTCGTTTACCATTCGTCGCCATGCAGATCGATCACAGGCTTTGTTACTGTTTATTAGACATTTCTTAAGATTTGAGTTAAACGCAATGTCGTATTGTTTTGTTTGCCCTCCCAGATTTCGCTGTCCATTCTTTGCCTATATCGAGGGGCGAGTATTCAGTATCCGAATGATATGTCCAACCCGCCAAAGTTGTTGTTTAATTATTATCATTGCTTCAATGTTCTAACATAATTTCGTTTGATCGACGGTCTTGACATTTTGTGCTAGGTATTTTCACCAAACAGCGTTGCCGGTACATCTCCATACACTTTGTAAGGAATGTTATCTCAATTGTACAATACAAGTTTGTACTTACGTCACTTCGATTCCTACAGTTAATCATAAAATGAATTACTTATTTTTATTCAAATTTTTCTTTAACCTTCTTTATTATTAATCATTCATTTCTCATGCGTCAAGGTTATGATCTATTCATCTTATTACTGCAACACAACTACTAAAAGATTTAATCAGCCATTCATTTCTATTATTTTTACTGCTACTACTAAACAGAGATTCTGCTCTGCGATACGGCAACACACAATAATAATCTATGGTCCAACGATATAGCTTACGAATACAACTAATTTTTGGCAAATATCAATGACTAGCTCGTACCCGCGGCTTCGTACGCGTGGATTAAGAATTTTTTTGACAGAATTGAATATAGAAAGTTGTTGGTAACGAAGGATTGGTCCCAAACAACACCGATTCGGCATAATATGACAGGAAAGCTATCACTATTTCATTCTACCGTCGAACCTGTGTCTTGAAGAGAATCAATTTCCAACATATTTCTGTCACCATTCGATAAGGTCTCAAAATTTCGTGACTACAACTGTTAATCATACTGGAAAAAATGTCCTGTGCCCTTCATACAGATTTTCTGGTCAAATTCCATCAGTATCTATGTAGCCATTTAGTCGTCAAAATGTAACAAAAAGACAGTGACTTACCTCCGCATTTATAGTATCACACACACACTGAGTGCAAATCACTCCTGAGGGATCAATACAACGTAAATAAGTGTACACCTACAACATTCCAAGACTACCTACGATTTCCCTCGCATTGCATCCCTAACTTTGTGATATCTACAGTTTAACATTCAATCCTAATAACCGACGGCCCAGGCGTGACTCTTACGATTAAAAACAATTTTTAAAATTCTTAGTACCCTCGGAGATTTGAATCGGAGACTGTCTGTCTATCGCCGTTCAGTAGCATTTCGAAATTATGAGACAACATGTATTATTTATACAGATAATTTTTCAACCAAATGTAGACAGTATTTTTCTCATTGTTTCAAAGGATAAGTGTGCAAAGTTTCATAGTGATCCGATGAAAACTGTGGATTTGTGTGAAAAACTAACAAACATACATTCCTCTTTATATATAAAGATGAGTATAAGGTGTATCCTCATAACTTCCAAGTGTCGTCTGTAGGCAATCCAAGTCTCGCAACCATAGAGCTGGTATTACAATGTTAGTGATTGTCAAAGAAGCGTCCATAAACTATGTGGCGCGGTTTAGGGGGGCAGGGGTTGGCTGGAAGGCTACGCTACGGGGGGGGGGGGGGGGAGGAAATTCCGAACTAGGCCACGTAGCTTTCCATTCATATTATTTTTCACATTTAAAATGAGGTACAGAACACACAACAGCATGTGAATATTTATTTCCTTCTTTTAATTATTTCCGTATGTAATTTACAACAGTCGGAGAAGAGAAAACATTACAAAATGTTTTCTGGAATCAAAAGGGAAAAAAAGCTACGTGCTACTTGGGGAGGGCGTGAAGGGAGTAGAGGCAAACGACACGTCGAGCTAAGTGTGTGTGTGTGTGTGGGGGGGGGGGGGGAGGTTACACGGGAAGCCAAAATGGAGCTACGTGATTTATGGACGCTCCCAAAACACTCTTATTAAGAGACGTCCGTAAGCTGCTCTGGAAAATTACAATTGTCTGCATGAAAATCGGCCCTGACACCATTCCAGCTGATTCTGATACAAAATAACCTGAACCTATAAATGACCTCTGCTTTCCCCCATTATCCACAGTTTTCGGGGAAGGTCCTCTCCTCTACCTATTTTTATCAGTTATCTATAATTTGGAGGGATAAAAAAAGATTATTCTAGCCTTTACATTTGTTCTGGGGGAAAAGTGCCAACACATTAATTAACGTAGGTAATAGGTATTTATTTATTTATTTCTCATGTCCAGGACATAACATTACAAGTTGAAACAAAATTTAATTAATATCAAGCTTATAGACAATAGAACACAATTAAATGGAATGTGATCAGAATTCCGCAATCCTGATGACCTTCTCATCTGCCCTAAAACGGTCGTCGATAGTGCAGGTTTCAGGTAGATTCCTGCATACCAGAAGATGTTGTGGGTTCTGAAGCTCACCACATTCACATAGTTCGCTTTCAGTAGTGTAACCCCATTTTTTGATATTAGATCTGCATCGGTTCAGTTCTTAATCTATGTAGTGCCTTCCATATTGCATATGGCTGATTACACCCCGCGACCAGTGCCTCTTCGATATTCCTCCAGTGCCCTTCAGGTAACGAATTTCGCCATAGTTCTAAACGGCATGCTCCAGGTGAAAATGTTATGGCTG
Source organism: Vandiemenella viatica (assembly GCA_031002005.1). Taxonomy (NCBI): domain Eukaryota; kingdom Metazoa; phylum Arthropoda; class Insecta; order Orthoptera; family Morabidae; genus Vandiemenella; species Vandiemenella viatica. The sequence continues at coordinate 259,409,603 of JARYHS010011408.1, read as the reverse complement.
TATTTGACTGTATGAGTCTCTTTCTTGACTGCAGCCTTGTGGGTTGAGGTTCTTGTTCAAACAAAGGGTGTCTGGGGTTTGTTTCCTGTTTCCTCTTCTCCCTCTCTGCAGCTGTTTTCCTTCGAATGTCAGATGATGCTATACCCATGATCTGATATAATTTGCTGACAAGAGTTGGTTTCAGGCAATCTGTTACACTGCGAGCAGTATCATTTAGTGCTATATCAACCTGCCTAGCATGTACAGAGTTTTATCAAACTGGTTCTGAGTATTCTGCTGCAGAGAAATTGAGTGCCAGGGTAGTTGTACGAAGCACATTTGGCTGTGCTCCCCAGGAGGTACTTGTAAGTTTTCTTATGATGTTGTTCCGGGGGGATACTTTGAGTTTCAGATCCTCAGAACGGGCTCTGAATGAAAGAAACCGATCAAGCTTTACTCCCAGATATTTTGGAGTATCGTAGTGTAATAGTTGTTATCCCCTCCAGTTTACGTTCAACTTCCTATTGGCTTCTCTGTTTCTCAGGTGGAATACACAGAACTGCGTTTTTTCCAGGGTTGGGCTTCAAGTTATTAGCATGATAATACCACCGCCTCAAAGGTTGTGCCTTGAGCTGCCATTGCTGTGTCACCAGCATAAATGAAGGTTTTTGCTCCAGGTATAATTGGTTGGTCATTTGTATATATGTTGTACAAGAGCGGGGCCAGCACACTACCCTGTTGGAGGCCATTCTTCTGAGTTCTCCAGCGGCTCTTCTTACTGTGGAGAGTGATGTAAGAGGTAGAATTGGGGGGAGGGGTGTTTCTCCCTTAAAGTGAAAAATAAAAATAATCAATTGTTTCTGGTTTTTTAGCTATTTTTCCACTTATTTTCTACATATTCCGGCTTCCAGCCTCCCCCATCCTCCCCCAAACACCCCACAAAATATATAGCAACATATATAGCAACAATAAATATAAACATATAGCAAGAGTTCGGAAGACTCACTGTACCACGCTGCCACTCTCAAACTTCGTGCCTACAGGTCTGCAAAGGTGTAGAAAAACAAGTGATTTTACTTGTGAAATTTACATATTTGTTTGGGTTGGGATCGAGGACAGGCGAGTGAGCCAAATTAAGCAACGTTACGAGAGCCACAACCGGGAAAGTAGAACACGAGACAGCGATTCGGCAATTGTCAAACGCCGAAACGAAAATGCAAACTGGCACTATGACCGCATGAAGCACGATGATGACAGGGTTTGCCCTCTCCAGACAGCTGGAGTGGATTGGGGGTTATCATAGTAAAACCCTCGGCACAGGTAAATCTGTCTGTCTGTCGGTCAGTCGGTCGATCTGATTGTCGCATGGTGCAGCCGGGAGTCGACGAGAGAAGCAACCGGACTCCGCCTCGGAACAGAGCCATTGCAGCCACAAGAGATGTTCGACAGCAGATAGGCTCTACTGAGGAAGTGTTGTAAATGGAAACGGATCGGGATAGTTATTCAGTATTGCAGACGTTTCCATTTATCGCAATAGTCCTGTCGTATTTGAGTTAGAGGTACCCACGCTTCAAAGCTCGCTCTCTCTCCTCGCCACAATGTTGGTAGTGGTTATAAAGGCGCCACTGCACCTGCTTTATCAGTTTCAGGCAGTAATAGTTCAACCTGAGATGTTATTCACAGTATTTACATTTATGTGTAGATATACAGTATGTACAGTTTTGTATACATGCCTTCAGAAATTTTCTGTAAGTAAACATGTTAGTATTCAGTAATTATTTGCCCTGATTATTCAAGTAATGATGCTACCACGAATGTCTCAATCCGATCCCAGATCGACTTTTATGCTCGATCCTTACCCACTTGCTAAGTCATCTCATCGAATCTGGACAAGTCTCCACTCGCCCTACCAGATTCGTCATAGGTTCCCAGAGGTTTACCGGAGTCCAGGTGAGGGCACATTTACATGCTATTTTTCTTCCCATTCTTTTCTATTAACCGTATGATTACAACCAAGTTCACTGTAATCACAGAACACTCTATCTTTGCTGTGGCGTAACAGATTTCTTCTGATTGGCCAATGGTAATGAGTTACCAACAGTCCCTGTTGCATACACTGTGGATATGAAGCGGACGTATGAAAACATTAGCAGAATCCTTGATGAGACCGGTTATCACGATTATAATTGGAAACCTTGAGCTGATATAGAAGTTATTGCTATACTCGCGGGCCTGAAATCAGGCTTCACAAAACATTGCTGCTTCCTATGTAAATGGGATAAACATTACTTCCTGCGAAACTGGTGTCTTCGATATAGTTTTACTACTGGCCAGAAAAATGATTACTTGCCACCTTTGAACATCAAACTCAGATTCTCCAAATAGTTTGCGAAAGGAACGGACAAGACAGCTCACGCATTTCAATTTTTGAAAACTAAATTTCCTAGACTTAGTGAGGCTAAAATCAAGGAAGGAGTTTTCGGGATCCCCAGATTAGGCAACTTTTCCAAGATTCAACGTTTCTTGAACACCTGAATAGAAAAGAAAATGAGCTTGGCTGGCATTCCAAAACCTGTGTGAGAACTTTTTGGGTAACAACAAAAGTGGTTATTATCTCGGTCGATGAATTGGTGTCTCTTAAAGTAATTTCCTTCACTCCCACTTGGATATGATCCCTGAAAATTCAGGAGAAGTTCCTAATGAACAAGGGGAACGGTTCCATCAGGTTACCAGCAACTTCGATAAAAAAAAAATTTCAGGGAAGTGGAATACGAGCATGTTGGCAGAGTACTGCTGGTTTTTGGTACGAGAAACTTCTACCTCCTGGTAGAAAAGGAAATCAAGTGAAAAATGAAAGCACGTATCTTATTTATTTATTATAATTTACATTTTCATTTTACTTTTTACATTTATTATTTTGTAAGAAGAAATTTAAACACTAGAATAATCCTTTTCATCCATCAAAATGATCTAAAATCGATAAAATAGGTTGGGGGCCCTCCGCCGAAAACTGTTGGTGACGGGGGAAAACAGTGAACATATTCGGATACAAGAGGTCATTTTACATAAGAATCTGCAGGAATTGTGTTATATTCGATACTTAGTTTCTGTTAGGTATCAATGTTTATCTTTGTTTAGATATTTACACTTCTAGTAACAATCTGTTAAATAACATCTATCAAACTTAAAGTATGGTACTATCCATTTTCAGGGAGAAACATTAAACAAAGTAGTTATATATTTGCCTAAACCAGTTTATATACATAACGGTAAGTTTCACGTAGCATTTTTTAGGGCCGGATATTATTCAACGATGCATTTGTGCATATTACAGAAAACTATTCCAAAACAAATTGAGGATTCATTTTCTACTTTAAATGTTGTGATTTTGTGATTGTTCATTGCATTTTTTTTTGTCCCCTATAATTTCATCCGTGATTATTGTTCATTCTACTCAAGCATTACTCTAGACTGCAATATAAAATACTGATTATTTCGAAAATCGTATTGGTACTACAACATATCATTCCGAATTAACATTCTACGAGTTTCATAAACCACAAAATAGAGAAGTAACAACCAACTGAAGTGTGATTCAAACGCTGGGCACTCCAGTTACCAAGTAACTTCGTTGCTAATGCTGTATTCCTTATAATATTACCACATTCGAATCTTCAAAACACTCAAGACAGTGAATTTCTTTCAATCATCTTAAGCGAAGAAGTACAACTCTGAGCGATAAGCACGTAATATTCAATACACACACAAAAATAGTCTGAAAAGATGTAAAAATAGACGTGTTGGGTGAAACAACAGAAGTACATATTAAAACAAGTGCGATGCCAGGTATTATACTGGAGAACATGATATTTTGTGTCTATGGCTGCGTTTCATAGCTTGACCTTCGTTATTAGGTAGCACACTGTAGAATCTTTTGTCAATGAAGTGAAAACAGAATTATCGACACCGAATGCATTTAACAAGTAATGTAACCCAATATCCGTAACAGCTAAAGCCACAATGGGGATAACTTTGAATGTTGTTTCGGTAAGTTCGTGTACAGGCTATATGCAGTGGATTATACCAACAATAATAATATGACTATATTAACAGTTATGATGTTGGACTTCTGCAAAAAAGTTGCAACGCTCCCCTCTTCCCGTTATGGATAAGGTTAATTTTTTTCCGACAAGCAGGCTTCTGGCCAACTCTCGTAAAGCAGTGAGGGGAAAATTTTCATAATGGGAGTGGGAATCCTTTTATTGAATATTAACAAGCTCTTGAGACTAAATAAATTAGTGGCTTCGAGGAAACATCTCTGTTATTGCTTGAGCTCAAGTAAATATTTCCTGTAATTACGCGCGGCTTTTCAGCTGTGGTCGCATTCACCAAGGTTCTCTGCCGAGAGAAAGGAACCCGAGCCACAAAAAGCAACGCTGTATTCGAAAATGGATGCTAACGAGGTGATACGGAACATCGCGCCTCCAGAGAACCTCTGGTCATTACATCACTTTGACCAATGTTAGATCAGACGACAACGTGCTAACTTTACTATATGACATCCCCACTGTTACTATATTACGCTTCTTCTTCGATGCTCCTTACTTTTACCCAAGGAGTGATGTTACGTAAAATAATCGTTATTGATATTTAACTTCTTCATTCGACTCCATAATCGGTAATGGGGAGAAAAAATAAATTTTGTTTCAGGATACCATCGTATTTCCAGGCAGAGTACAGAACGTAAAACTCAAAGGTGTCCAGTTGTTACCCAAGTACCGATTTAAAGTAGTTTGAATCAGGTACACACCTTTGCTTTGCCAATATTTCAGTAACTGGTGCAAAGCTCTTACGGCGGAACAAATTTATCTGCTTGCGTAATTGGTTCAGAAAATGATATACGTCTATAGATTTGCGTAGTGCATTAGCCAGTTGTGATTTTTTTTAGTATAAATATTCTTGCTGCTTCCAGAAATTGTCCACGAAGTTTCCCTGACAGAAGGGTATTGGATGAAAGAGTGTTGACTTGCGCTGACAAGCTGTGTAAGTCTCCTGCAGTTACAAACTGTAATTTTGGTTCTGAGATTAAAGGAATGAGACTAAAAGTACAACAAACTGGTACGACAAAAACACTAAGAAACTCTATTGGAACTATTGTGGAACACAGGAAAGCACTATAAGGCGAATTAAAATAGTTAGTCGATTTCATTAAAACATGATCTTAGTTGAAGCTACTTCTCTTAATAAAGTGTTAGCAACTCACAGCAGTGATACTACGTTGAGGATATTCGATTTTAGTATTGACTCTCCGTAAATTTAAAATTCAGTACAGTCTATGGTTAACTGTCCCTATCGTCTTTCTATGGGTGAAGACTTCTTCAGAAAGAGCTTCTATCAGTATTGAGAAACATTCCTTTGATTCCAGCGCTAAAGACTTTTTTCCAAATGCCAGAGTCATTACTCATTATATATCCATAACGCTCTTCAAAAGAGGGAGTTTAGGCGGCAGTCACGTTCATTGACGCCTCTTGTCTTTACCATATTTTTGTCAAGGAGGATAGTTGCAAAGTGAGATTTACAGGGCATAAGTAAACATGAAGCAAATCTGCACTCGTAATATCGCTATGTTGTAAAATAACTCCAAGACTACATCGAAAGAGTAACAAGTATTAATGCCCGGATAGTTAAAAAAAAAAAAAAAATGTGCGTTTAGTCATAAATTTTTGAACATGCACTGTAAACTGTTGAAGAATGGATTATTTTGTGTGTGGATAAATACCTCTCTACGTTATTTTGTTTAGAATGACATTTTGTTTCTATAACTCATGGTTTTAGTGCTATTATTAGTTTTCGTTAACTGCAATTTCGCTTTGCATGTTAAGAAAGACCTAAGTTAAAATCCAATTGCGGGCTTCTGTGGTTTCCGAAAGTTGAATGCTAGGTCGAATCATTACGTTTCTGGCATTCAGAATACTAAATGATGCCGAATCTATAGATACACCTCGGTGTATATTGAATCAGTTATAATGATTCAGAGATCTTGATCCTTAATACATATAGCTTTGCTAACTACTCATCTGCTGTTAACTGTATCAATTAACATACACTGTAGTACTCAGCAGTGACTTAATTAACACATACCTCACGTCCTGAGTTTTAGAAAGTTGTCTCATATTTATCTTTTCATGCTACTCCCTCTGAGACTCTGAGACACTACTTCAGAGAATTAAATTACGCTGTCGACAGTGCGATGGGCGTTGAAATGTTGTCGTAGGCTATAAACAAGGAGTCTTAGCATAGCATTATCTGCCTCCTCATCTGCTCCGCGGTGCCCACGCAAGTGTTTACATTTGGAAGGCAAATTCCGTCCACATATTACACACCCATCGACATTCCAGCGGCGAGCTTTGTAGGCCGGAGATTCCCGAACGATTCCTCGAACTTCAACTACTTCTGTCAACAGAAAAGGCGACCTCGTTCGATCATCGGGGTGATTTATTTCCAATAGGTTCCAGATTCTTTCGCGTCCTTGCCTTGACGAATGCAAATAATACTCATCCGGTAAGCAATGTAAAATATTTGACATTATATGACGAAATCGACTGTGAAATGTTTGATTCAATATCGTAACTTGATTATTACATGCGCATTTTTATATTTTTTTTGCATAAAAACAACTGTGAGGGCAAGTAAATGACTAACCCAGTTGCAGTAAAAAAGCAACGATTACTGAACAGAAAATCGTGTGAGCATCCTTAAAAATAAGTTGTCAGTCTACGAGGTATAATGAGAAAACTTTAGTTTTAATTTTTTTATTATTATTTTCTTAAACACTTTAACCAAATCAGCCTTTGTAAGCTTATTTTCAAATTTCCTTCAATGCCCGTGACGAATTTGTTTTAATGACGTCATTTGAGCACAATATCCGTAATTTCAGATATTTATTTGTTCACCGTTGGATTTTCAATGAAGTGAAAGCAAACTTCCAATCGATGTTCTCTTTTCCTCTCTGGCCACCAGCTCTGTGCATCTTCAGTTTTCTAAGCAAAATATTACATTACGATCACCCCACTCTCTTCTGCAAGTTCTCTGATAATCTGAAAACGGGTTGCTCGCACCATATTCTCGCTTTTCTGAAAGTGAGTTTCATCATTTGAAGTTGAAGGGCATTGCTGGCCGAGGAACATCTTGAATTGTCTGGTGACCACAGTGTGCAAATAACAGCATTACATCTATAACCTTGCTTCAAAAGACGTAAAAGTTTTAGTGATAATTTTCCACAGTTTTATGCAAACAGTCGCACCTCATCGTTGCTCCGGTAACTTGCACATTCCAAAATCACCAAAAACTCTGAAACACGTGGTATCCAAAGGCAAATAACACGGAAACCAAAGGATATAACAGCAATCTGAGAAAAACTGGGTATTCTCTATTCTGCAGATTATATTAAATGAAGTGCAGCAAACTAAAAGTTAATAAAATATTCAGTTGTCACGTTATTCAAAAAGTTCTGTTGTTTAGTAAACTGGTCTGGTATACAGTAAAAAAAATAATATAAGTCCATAAATGTTTTATTAAAGATCTTTATATTTCTTGATTCATTTTTATCTCATTTCCTACGATATAAGGAAGAAGAAAATAATTATATGATGTGCAGAAACTTGCCACAAATAGTGTAAGCATCAGGGTTAATAGGAAGTACGGCAGATTACTACGGCAAAAAATAAATTGTCTGAATGCAGAGTTCGTACGTGTGAAATATGCTAGGACATTAATTATCACAAAGAGGTAGGTCCCTTCTTAAGTCATGGTAGACGCGGGATGTGCTGCAAGTTTGAACCCTACTGAGCAATGCGAAATTTATTTACTTAAGGCAATTACCATACGGGTACTTCAGCAGTTTGGTAGTCTATTTTTCGGTAGAGCAAATAGAATTTTTTAACAAAACTTGTTTTTTACTGTAAATTCCTTGTTTCTTTACTGGAGGAGAAATTTATAAGTTTACCTACTTCAATAATGCCTCATAGTCCTACGTCCTTATTCCAAAAGTTGAAAATTTTCAGTGTTAATTTCTTATGTAACTTTTGAAGAAAACAATAGCTATCAGATACCAATGACAACTTTTATTTCTAAAATAACGCTGTAAGGAAACATGTAAATACTAAAATTAATTTTAAATAAAACGGTAAATGAAACGTCAACATGAAACTGCCTCAAAAGCACCTTCTTTGAAATATACAAACAACAGTCTACAGTTACCTCATTATTAAACGATGTTTTGAACTTTCCTTTGTAATTTACGTCCGGTTTCCACTGGACACCACAGAGTTAAATTATACGTAAATTTGTGCTTTCATTATCGTCATTAAAAAGAATTTCAGGAATAAAAAGGCTAAAATATGTTACGGGAATAAGATTAAAAGCAGAATTATACCACGTCACTGGGCAAAGAAAGAGAAAATTTATTTTATAAATATTTTTACTGCAAGAAGTATTCCATTCTACAAACATTAAACAAAGATACTTCAGCCATACAGATTAACCTGCACATATTCAAATATCAAGCCAAAATTATTTGTAACGACTTCGTAGGACATCATTGGAATTCTCATTATCCTTCATCTCAAAAATATCCCAAAGAGCTCAACATTTTTTTCTTCTTAGTTTGTTGAATATAATACACAATTGTGAAGGGAACTCTTGGTGTGCGAGAGTAGCTCGCACTTAAAACAGCTTCTTCTTAATAATCGAAGTAATTACGTGCAACATATAATTATTTAATATAATAATTCAACAATGTAACATTGTTTCATTGGAAACAAAACACTTTCCCGAAAAAAACTCTTTCTATTAGTATAGCGTGTAGATTAACAAATAATCGTCAGTAATTTCATGAAAACTTGCGTTATAAACTGTATGATTTTCAGTTATCTATACAATAACTATGAACATGTGTCTCTGTGCCTGAACTTAAACATTTTTTGTTTGTTTTTTACTCCGAATGTGTAGCGTAATCCTATTCACAGATATTTAAACAGATCAATTTTTCGTAACCCGTCATTTAGAGGAATCAGCTGTAGATATTCATTTAATGTCATCCTGATATAATTAGTCCGAACAAGCTTTAAAAAATGTCGAAGTTTTAAATTAATTTAATCAACACATGAAATCTATTGCAAAATAGCACATTTTACCAAATAAACACAACGTGAGCCAAAATAATAATATTTTAAAATTTCCAATAATCTGTTAGAATTTTTTTAGGCTTGAGTATGGAACTACAGGTCATAGTAAACCTGCATAGTAAACTATCGATGCTGGACATAACACAATAAATATTTTATTGTTCTGTTACTTGTATTACCGGAAAACGTGAAATAATAAAAAAACTTTAAAACAACAAAATATTTTAAGACTCAATAAAGAAATTATTATAATTACGACTGGCAGTAATGATATGACTCGTAAGATTTTTTCCGTTTGATGTCTCGTTAGATATATTTTCACAACAGAGTCTCCAATATATGCTCATACAAAATTACAGCACAGCATGATAACAGTTAAAACGAATAGATGATACTAATTTCAGTTATGTGCCTGTATAAAATTATTAATGATGTTTTACCAGTTCGTAATGGCACAGTCGTGTTTATCGTGAACGCCATGTTCATTTTTGATCATTCGCGTATCAGTTTATCTGATATTGGATCATAAGCAACAGTGTTGACGGATAGAGTCAAAGACTTGGCCCCCGGTTTTAATGTTTCAACTAAGTTTGAGACCCGTGGCACAGTGGCAAGATGGCAACGCTAGACAGTTGCAGGGTTACCACTCTATAGCAAGCAAGCAGCATATGGTATCAGTGTTTACTCGAGACACACAGGTACGCTAATTAGTCTGTGTACAGGCACACGTCGGTATACTGTTTCCTTGACTCCTATACGTGCTACTACAAACCATGCACTAAATAACAGCAACCATTTTCAGGCTAACTTCAATCAAGAACATTCCAAATTTTACTCAGAGAGGTCGAAGTAATTTCATCGTTGATGCGTTTCCACCATAGTTGGAAACTTAATGATCAAGCTTGTAACCTCCTCGTTACTTTTTAAATTAATACACCAGGTGAATATACTTTGTAGTAATTCTTTTTAATCTTATCTAAGATTCAATTCAATAATTACAAATTCACACATTAAGTTTTAGTTAACAATCTTTTTCTCCTTTCTCTTCTTTTTTAACAACCAAACAAACAAAGATACAAATGCTAATTATAAAACTAAGACATTCATATAATTCCAACGACATATGATATATATATATATATATATATATATATATGTATATATATATATATCGTCTGTGGAAATACTCGTTACTATAAATTTTTAAAAAAATATACACAAATCATTAATTATTTCTTAACATAATTATTCCAAGTATTATTTCTTAATTTATATAAAAAAATGGTGGATCAGGGAATGACCATATGTCCCAAGCTTCTGCACAGTTTCGATAACCTTTACTGTTCCCTTCTTGCCTGGGGTTCCTCTTGTTAACTATTGTGAGTTTCCACGTCTGCAATTAGTGGTGGCAGGCACAACTTAACTGAAAATTAATTCATGAATCTAATAATTCGTCACCAAACTCATAACTATTTGAAACACTTGTAATCAGAACAGGTATCGTCATAAATCAGTTTTTTTATATGGTTATAAGTAGAGTTCGGATCTTTAGGAAAAGTCATATTATTTTCTGCCTTGTTTCTGAGCTGAAATGTTGAATTAAACATAGATTAATCGTTTCTGACTGTTTTTAAATGTATTTTATAAAGCATATAAATGCATATTCAGATCATATTTCTAGTTTTGGTCATATTTCGATAATATTTATGGTCATATTTTGAGGAAAAATCTGGTAGTTTTTTTAATAGTACCGGAATTCGATAGATACAGATCAGTAATGCAATTTCTTAACCAAATTAAACAAGCTTGATATACATGAATCTTTTCGGACGGATGAAAGTAGTGTTCGTGCAAATAAACTTCAACCCATCCGTTTCTCGGTAGGGGGCGAGTGAATCTAGGTATGCTTTAATTCCGAAAAAAGTTGGCGTGAATTTCATGAAACTTTTTACAGATGTTTTTCATTGCGGGAATAAAAATAGGCCATGCGTAAATTTACGCCAGCTAGTATTACATCAGTTTGCAATACTCCCATGTATTTCAATATACTGCTGCAAAATTTACGCTTAAAACAAGCTAAGCGTATTATTCAACCCGAGGAGATATACTTAACCCGCTATTGGAAGTAGGGGACCAGTTCCTTTCCTCCTTACCTTGCTTTACCCCGTAATCCTAACAGTTAAAGGAGACCTACAGTTTAACGTGGAATCCAAACCACGGAAACTTTCTGGAGTGCTTCATATTACACAGCAAGCTGTGTCAGAGGTGAAGGTAGGGTTACGGGCCACCGAAAAACGCCGCCGAGACAGGGATTCAAACCGGGAACTTTTGATCTCTAACAACTCAATCACCAGGACACTCAATGTTTATGCCCAAAATTTATGGAGAACTCATTCGTTGTACCGTTTGTAAGTTTTTCAGTTTAAATTAGCTTTATTTCGTTCTCCGTAAAAATACTCTATACAAATTTGAATTGGTTTAGCTTTAATTCCTGGATTAATTTTCATAGCATCTGCGTCTATCAAAGCGAATTGAGGTTTTCTACAATAATAACTCCTGACCGAAGTCTGGACGCATCCGATGAAGTGCAGTGGAATAAGAAATGAGTGAATAGCAAAGTGACAGCTGATTGAAAGACGGAAGAGGAAATAGGATAGAGAATAAATAAGATGATGTAACCTGGATGTGGAACATATGGAAGAATACCAAAATCTTGCACTATAATTTTTTATAGCTATACGCCTCGTCGACGTCGAGGTCATTAGAAGCGGGAATGGACTGGGGACAAGGAACGGTTAAGGAATTTGGCCATGGCCTTTTGAAGCAAGCCTCCCGGCATTCGGCTGGAGTTATTTGGGGAAACCATGGGAAACAGAAAACTGGATGCCTGGTCGGGGATTCGAACCGCCATCCTCCCGAATGCGACGCCAGAGTGCTAACCACTCACCCACCACTTTCGGTCCTTGCACTATAGAATTTGCTATAAACCAATATCGACTTATGGCTCTGAAACCTCGATTTGGGCAAAGAGGGATATAAGCAGAATACAGACGTTAGATATGAGGTTTCTGAGAGGGATAGAGGTTGTAACAAGAAACCACAGAATCAGAAACGAAAATATTCAAGACAAATTTAAATTAAAACATTACAAGAAAAAATAATGTAGAATAAAATATTGCAACGACTGGGTGATGTTCATGAGCATGGAAGAGCTCTTTAACAAGGGGAAAGAAAGAGAAGCAATTGAAAGATTTCGAACAAGATGACTCGAGAGATGAAAAAGATACACAGAAGATAAGTTCATTAGAGACAAGTGGCGCAGGATACCAGATATGGAAGATGATTTACCTGATGATCAGTGGAAACGTTAAACAATGATGATGGCCATATCCGATAATTGACAGCTTAATCACAAACGTATTTGCACACAATTATGTAACTTTAATCATTCCCGATTTTAAAACTGTATATCTGAGTTACTAATCACTTAAAGTAATTTACTGAAACGGTAATACATATCTGTTAAACATTTATTGTTCGTATAAATTAAAACGCATAAAATAATTCAGAAAAGAAATTTATGGTAAATATGTCCATAGCTAGCTGAAGATGATAGTACAGGGTGTCCAGAAAAGGACTCCCTGATTTCAAAATTAATTATCTCGAAAACAAAGATCGATAGAGGAATGCAGTAAACGGTATGTTTATTGTGACAGCTGTAAGAAGTGTATACAGCAGTGTGAAATAATATTTACAAAAGCTGCTAACAGATGTACGCTGTACAGCTCATATCAGCATACATAAGTGAAATAATAGTATGAAAACAATCTTTGCAAACAATCACATCACAATGTTTTCAAAATGTTCACCATTGGCACTACAGAGGTGGCGCAAACGAAGAATGAAATTCGCCATCACATTTCGTAGTGTCTCGACCGAAATGGATTCACATGCCGCAGAGATCGCCGATTCCAGCTCGTCCAGCGTGGCGGGATGCTTCGGGTAGACCATGTCTTTCACTGTGACCCACAAAAAAAAAGTCACAGGGAGTCAAATCCGGCGAATATGGAGGCCAATCCATGCCTGCACCAGTAAATTTGGGATATCCCAAAACAATGACTCGATTGCCGAAGTATTCCTCAAACTGCCGTATACACTTCTTACAGCTTTCACGATAAACATACCGTTTACTGCATTCCTCTATCGATCTTTGTTTTCGAGATATTTAATTTTGAAATCAGGGAGTCCTTTTCTGGACACCCTGTATATGCTGATGACATCATAATATACGAGGAGACAGAGCAGGACCAGGAAAGAGAATTACGGAAATGGTGGACTGCAGTGGGTAAACATGGCCTGGAGGTTAGTGTGAAAAAGGCCAAAATAATGAAGATAACAAGAAACACTGGACCTTCGAAGTATGTGTTACTCGACGGCAAGAAATTGGAATGATTAGTATCTGGGAAGCAAGGTAACTATCAATGGAAAGATGGAGGAAGAAATAGGTCACAGAGTAAGGAAGAGTGGATAATTGTATAATCAGAAAAAGAGAGTGGTCTGGTGGCTCAGTGGTTAAGGCGTCCGAAAGGTCAACAGTTCAAATCTCTGTCTCGGCGGGGATTTTCGTTGGCGCTTAACCCGGCCTTCACCTCTGGCGTAGCTTGCTGTGTAATGTGAAGTACGCCAGAACACTTCCGTGGTCCGGATTCCACGTTAAACTGTAGGTCCCTGTACCCGGCAGTATTGGCGGACTAGGTTAAGACGGCTACGACAGGGGCGCAATGCGCTGGCAATAGAAACCCTGTCACCAGGTCATTACGACCACACGAAATTATTATGATTATCAGATAAAGGATGTAATCTAGAGGTGGAACACAAGGGAAGGATGCCAAAATTCTGCTCTATAAATTATATTACCAGGCCATACTGACTTATGGTTCTGAAACATGGACGTGGACAAAAAGAGATATTAGCAGATTCCAGGCGGCAGAGATGAGGTTTCTGAGAGGGATAGAGAATGTCACGATGAAAGACAAAATTAGAAATGAAAACATCAGGGAGAGACTACAAGTGGAAGCATTATAAGAGATGTTAGCAAGGAAAAGACTGCAGTGGTTGGGACATGTTATGAGGATGGAGGAGGACAGGATGCCGAAAGTAGCACTGTTGAACAGCGGGAAGGGAAGGACACCAGTTGGAAGACCACGGGCAAGATGGATGTACCAAGTGAAGAAAGATGCAGAGGCTAAGGGAGTCGTTTGGAGAAAAATTATGGAGGAAAAATCTTGGAAGAGGATATGCAAGATGACCCGAAAAAGTGGAAACGTCTAATGATGATGATGTCCACAGCTAGTCATATTATTAAGCTAATAAACTAAGAACATCCTTTTAGCTCAACCAGCATTTTATTGTATAAATTCCAAACAGAAAACAATTTGATTTTGATCTTCACTGATGTTTCAGCAGTTTGGTATACAATCGAATTTGGAACGTTAACTCGAATTGTAACTTCCTCGGCACCAGAGACAGCTACAGTTTCTTCGTTTTATTTTTTCTCCTTCCCTTTATCTGTTAACAGTTGATGTTCCATCAGATTGGATGGCTGTACGCATTGTTGTGAGCAAGTTCTTCACCCATTCTGTAAAACAACACCAGCCCATATGTCCTCACAGAATTTAGACTCTAAATAGTTATTAATTTCTCTGGAAACACGGTAAGATATCGTGTCTTTATTTACTGCAGTAGCCTGCATGCTGTACAGGTAACAGCACTGTCGACCCTCGCACTTCAAGTGACTTGTACAAATGACGCCCCTCCTGCCACAGACGCCACCCCGTACTCCGCCGCGACGCCGCCGCCGGGACGCCCCGCCAGGTGGCAGCAGCGTGCGGCGCTTCCCGCGGGCTCCCTGCCTCCCTGTCCGGGGATGCTGCCAGCCCAGTGTTCCGCGGGCCACCAGGCAGTGCGGACGTGCGCAGTGTTCGGTAGCGGGACGACCGCACAGTGGCAACTACTTGCTGTCTGCACGAGCGCCGCGGAGGCTTCAGCGAGGTGCCGCCCTCGGACGATGAGCTGATCCAATGAGTCACATCACTGCTAGCAAGACGCCTCCCAACAGGTAACGCGCTTACCTCACAATACCTGTAAAACAGACATCCCTGACTTTACGTCATTAAAGTATTTTTTCACACCTCTTATTTTATATTTTTCTATACGTTTGTTACAGTTTTTAACGTAGGTTGAGTTCAGGAGCAAGAAAACTATTATTCCACCACCCATTTTATTTCCTCTGGAAAAAAAATCTCTTGATATATACTCTTTAAAACACCTTAATTGAAATACGCTTAGTTTTCCAGCAGCTGGTGTAAGACTAACGCGGTTTTGCGATAAATTAAGTTCGTATTGTTCTTCGAACAGCATCTTTTAAAATACTGCTCAATGACAAGAGAACTTTAAAAAGCAAAACCCTAATACCCGGCAACTTTTCTACAGAAACTTAAATACAGAAAATTCCGGGCATATTGTTGAAGGAAAACAAACAGCAACATTAACCACTGTTAAAATTCTTTAAAAAAAGTTTCAACCATATCATTTTTTTGAGTCGCAGTATATTTAACCACATACTGATTTCATTCCCAGATTCTTGTAAAGAAAGGAAGAAGAACACAACATTTATTTATGTATACTAGAAATTTGACTCACTGATTTCTTTTTAATACTATTTTGAAAAAAAAAAATCTCCATCAGGTTTTAAGCTCCACTGTGAATTTATTAAACAAAAACTTCTCTGAAACACTTATTAAGATTTTAAAATGTCTTTAAATTAACCCTTTTTAACGCTAAACAACGCAGCAACGGTAGAGTCAAATACAGAATATAAATATAAAAAAATAATTTAATCTACACTCGTCTACTGGTATTTCCAACAGGTTGCGACCTTAGTTTCTGATTCAAAATACATTAATTCAAAAGTCAGTTCAGAAATCCCGAACAAATGTTAGATACTTTTCCAGAAATTATTGACTGGAATCCATCTTTCAAATAACATGTGTACGATCTGCTTCATACAGCCCAGTATCAATTACCTGCATGCTTATGCAGTCTTCTTCTGGTCCAAAAGCTCAGAAAACAATGACAAAATTGCAGTCCTCTTTGAGGAAATTTAAAAATTCTACAAATCGTAACCAGTTCATCTACTCTCGATACATTACTGAATCAATTAAACTTGCCAGAACAAAATGCATTGTGTAATGAGGTCATTTTTAATTGTATTAAACAAAATAGTTTTAGCACTTCTTTTAAAACAAACCATTGGTTGTGTCCCTCTATAATTTTGGTTTTTCAGTTTACTTGTACTCATGCGAGTCGCCATTGTTTAAAGCTACGTAAATGAAAATGACTAGCACTAATGTTCACCAGCCTACTCTTTAAAAATCAGAAGACCAAAACAAAATTGAATATTTGTATTTTTTTCTAACTTCAGTTTTAAATTTTATTTATACAGCAAACCTTTTCAGCAATGAGCAACTACAATTTCAAAAGTCTTGTACTGTGGAAACAAACGTCTGCTATCAATACTGGGAAATACTATAAGAATTTTAGACCTCACCTTCAGTTGTAGAGAGAACAGGAATAGTTTAGCACATCTAGGTACTGTAGTTAGCCTATTCATACTTACCTTCCGCATGCCGTAATAAGCAAACCGAGTCGTTAATCTCACGACGTCCCTGAAAATTACTCATATCGTAAATCAAGAGCCTTATTATCCACTTATTTAACAACTATCACGCCCTTAATGGGATAATAGCCAACATGACAGCGGTAATACTGTGACTGTCAAGAAAGCCAGAGTAACCAGTCGTGATTGACAATATCTACAGCCATACTTGCAGCAAACTTGATGCATATCGTTAACAGCTCGACGAGTTAAAAATACTTCTCCCTGATTGTTTCTTACCATCTGAAGATAATTTTACACGTATAATCTTCTATATAACTTAATCATATCAATTTGTATCACTAAAAATGAAAGAACAAAACAAAAGAAAAAATGTCTTTAAAGCAGAAATCCTGTAGAAACCGTTTAAAATTTAAGATCTGATGGGCGTATATTTTAACCAATCAATGAAGCTCAGAAACTGGAAATTGGTAAAAGCAATGTAAATGTAGGAATATATACTTAAAAACAAAAATCGCTTTGTTAATTTCGCCAAACATCAATCACCACTGTAGTCCCATCAAAATTCAATATGGTTACAGGAGCGACAAAAATGTAACCAACTAAATTTTCTTGTTAACATGAATATTAATTTTAATTTTTTCTCCTAAAAGACTGCAGCTAGCTATGTGAATGTTATCAGACCTTAATTTTGTCAAAGAAACAAACTTAAAAGTAATGTAACTAATTTAATTTCTACGTCGTCTGTGTTTCAGACGTGAATTTATTTCTTGATAAATACACTAGAAGTTTAAGCAAATTTTACAATTTCATATTTTTTTTATCTGTATCTATTGACCTTCCAATTGTAATATGCTGACAAACTATTCTTCGAAATTTTTTTTTTTCCCTTTTTTTTTTTTTTACCCTGATGTTATCACTAACCAATGAAACAACTCCACAAGCTAACCAAAATTTAATAAGTATCGAACATATACAATCTAGTTCGTGTGGGTTTGAAAGCAATTGTCCACACAATCCACACAGTACTAAAACTCTGCAGTTCTCAGTTTCAATAATCAGAAATTAACTGAACTCAATTTCTTACACGTCGATATTCGACAGGGAAAATATTATTCTACTACCGAAAATTTTTACATATAGGCGATCGGACTTTGAGAATACAAAGCAGGTAGTCTACATCCCAGTGTAATATAAATGGAGGCAGTATGCTTACATAAATGATCCTTACAAAATTACAGCTATTTCTCTTGCAAAGAAAACCGGGAGACCTCGTTCTATGGCAATAGGAATTTACGTTCCACGTCATATATTCTAATTGTTTAAAACCATACAAACAAGACAACCACAATATTTATGACGGGATATCACGAAACGTATAAAACATAACGACCGGGCTTGAATAGGACGTATTACTACTTTTTTGATGGATAGCGACAAGTGATAAAATGACTATTAACGACAAGAACAATACCAAAAGCAAGTGGCCCCACAGGCAAAATAAATGTTTAATTTTTAACTGTCTTTAAAGACATGGTAGCTACAAAAAATGAAGTATTTCACGATCTTGTCTCCAGCGGCTTCGTAGGATACAAAATTAATTCTGAAATACGTTGATCGTTCGCTTGAAGAATCAGCACAGGATTACAACTGCAGAAACTACATACGTTGGCGAAAAATTATCATCAGATATGGTATCTCAGCATTTACAAAACATAAGAACCTTGAAAATAGTAAACAATTACTGCGAAACAAATATATCGCAAGAAGTTACAATTTGCATTTTCTGAAATCGCGATATGGTTGGCACATTAAAATCATGTAGTGGGATCGACTTTGGTGGACAAAACACAAAACTAAACAATGATATTACATTCCCCTATTCCATTAGTTGCTAGAGTTCTAACATGCACTTAAATAAGATACACTAAAATAGTCCAAAACCCCTAACTTGTGTTTCCTGCATTACTAACGAGGGTGCGTGTTTTCACATTCAGCTCTTTTGTCGCATTTATCCCCTCCACTAATGATATACGAAATACATTCATTGTAAATGCTCTGTAACTCGATATGGTTTGCAACGTAAAGGGATCCATTTTCCAATAACGATTTTATCTAATCTTTACAGCGTAATATACAAACGTCGATACAACGTATGAAATCTAATATTAAAACTGTACTAAATATGCAAATAGTCAATACCGTACAGCTCAGTTTCGTTCAACAACCAAAATATCACCGAATGAACAAATATTACGCGAAATCTATGCCTGAATTTAAACGAAACATTCCCATTTTTTATACAGGTAACTAAACATATTATTAAACTGTATAAGTGTAAGGTCGCGTAATATTAGTAACAAAAAACTGAATGTGAAAAAAACGTTAATTATGTTACTGTATATGTTAACAAACCCTGGTTTCCAGTAACCCAACAGACAATATATAATTACGCCTGTATTTATTAACATTTCTTACATAGATTTATGAAGTACTGTCCCTTTGTTTGTGTTTCACATGGATATCAAGAGCAATGCATTACTCAACACCTATCGCTTATTACGGTAGCTCAACGGTTAAGCGCTTGTTCCAAAAAGTCAATGTCTCGGATTCAAATCCCTGTTATACCAGGAATTTTTAAAGGTTCTGCTTGATCATATGAGAGACATCAGGACGTTCCGTGGTTAGTATCCTCGCGAAATCGAATATCACACTTATTTACTTGCTAGTACTCGTAGATTTTTTAAATCAATCCTGTGTAATATACAAGGTTTCCTCATTTCACTAAACAAAACAAACTATTGTAGTATAGACTTATCTATTACCTGTGATAGATAAACAGAGCATAGTGGGTGAGAGGCAACGCTCTGACCTAGCATTCGGGAGAACGCAGGTTTGAATCTCCGTTCGACCATCGAGATTTGGGTTTTTCAATGGTTTCCCCAAATCACTCCAGGCCAACGTCTGGATCGTTCGTTTAGAAGGAAATGACCGAATTCCTTCCAGTTCCTTCCCTGCAGTTTTTTCCCTACTCCAGTGAACTTGACGTTGTCTAGGAGTAAAGCTATAAATGTGACAAATATAAATTTTACCCTATTTATAGATAGTCTCATAAATGCAAGACTTCACTGTTCACTTGCGCTTATAAACATCTAACGTCGTCCGCTACACTGTTTGTAAGATATTTTGCCGGCATAGGAGAAGTATATCGACATTCAGAATGAAGAAAATTTGTTCATGACAGATGCGTTGCCATTGATATGAGCAGTTATTTATGGAATGTAATAAGGTGAACCATAAGGATACATTAAAAATGGTGGGTAATGGGGACTTTCGGAGCAGACAATAAGAATCGACAGTCCCGATATAAAGTGTGATCTCACAGAGTATGGTTCCCGCAGAATCGCTGCAGCGAAATGTGCCATAATATTTCTTTTTCGCAGGTTCCAACCGCGATTCCTTCTCATCGCTCACCCTGATTACCGTTTCCAGACGGTTTTTTGCAGTCAGCCTATGAATTTCTTTTATATGTTGTAATGAGCTGATTGTCATCCATTATATCGTCGATTAGTCCAGTCAGATGTCAAGCAATAGACGATGGATATCATAAAAAACCAGCAATTATTTTACTATAAAAAACAAAGCATAAGAAAAATGATTGGATACTACTTTTCAAACACAAATAAAAACATACTTCTTCTCTCTTCTTTATCATTACCAAATAAGAAACCAGTGTCGAAATAACAGCAAAATAAGCAGATAAGCCTTCTTTAAGAAAAAAATGTATTTGACAATCCTCGATTAATGCTTACATACATACTCTCCTTTCCTCCATATTCATAAGCGTATAAAATAAACGGCTGGTCGGCTGAATGATAACTCACTGTCTTTCTGATTCCACTAAAATATATAAGTTATTCCAACGTTCGTTCAGAATTTCTTGGATTTCTGCTACTAGCAAGTTACTTCAAAATTAAGCGAATAATCATATTTTTCTTGAATTAATGAGAGTTTTCCCGGTGTACAACAGTATAAAAACTGTTCTCGGGCATCCCACAGGAGGAGCTCGTCAATTTGATGGAAAGTTTCGAAATCGCTCTCTCACTTTTCGCCGGAAGATGAAGTTGAGAGCGTTTTCGAAACGACCCATCAACCTGACTCTCTCCTCCTGTGGACGGCACGAGAAAATTTTCTACACCTTTCTGTTCTCTTCAGCAGACAGAATCACAAAATGCTCAAATCTTACGTTACTCACAGACAGATATAAACACTCTCTACCATCTTTCAGGTAACATTTTTCTTACTTACACTGGTTTTTAACAGGATCAAAAAAAGATTAAAAAGATCAACTCTCGTTTTTAGTCAGTATGAGTACAAGCACATACTGAATACATATTTCATATAAACGTCTCAAAACTTTGTGAAATTCCAAATGGTTTAAATATAGATATGTTTTCAATGTAATATCTCTCGCAGCCTTGAAGCTAACTTCTAGTTTCGTGGATCATCAGTCTTGCAGACTTAAATGTTTTCTTGGTTTTCATTGTGAAACCGTGTCAGTTTCTGAAACCTGCGTAACAGACATCTTACTCTGTAAGTCCAAAGTTGAAAGCTTAAGAAATATGGCAGAAGTGCTACGTTTCAAAAACTGACACGTTTACACCCTGATAACCAAGGAAACACACTTCATATATACCTTAACATGACTTTTATGACATAGAGTGGTATTAGAATTGTCGTACGTAGTTTGTTATTTAGTTGAGATGGTTTAAAAAAAAAAAAAAAAAATACTGAAAAAGGCATCAGGACTCGTAGCTGCAGTGTTCAGTAGCAATGTGAACAGCTGTTAAGAAACATTGATACTACAACACAGCTTTTAAAAGTTTAGAAGTATTAAAGTGCTGTCAGTTTTATGCTGTGCTGAAGCTTTAAAAATTGGAAATGTGAAGGCGAACCGTTACAAAGAGAAGAATCGATCGTTTCCAACACTCCTACTACTTTAACTTTCTATCGCGGAACATATGAAGTTTAATGATATATGTAGGAGACTTTTTTTTTTAAATTTTTCAGTGGTCTAATGCAGTTCAAAACAAATACAAAAATATTTTACTGCATAGTATCCAGTAATTTTTACACATGTTTCGTTTCCACTGCACTGCAGTTTTTTAAAACCTTCTTCAAAAAAATTTCACGTACATGATGGCAATTACTGTTATATCTCAGAGTCGTTTTTGTTCTGAAGATCTAGACAAATCTTAGTTATATGGTTAGAAAGTTGAACTACAGGGGGATAATCCAGAGTCTCCCAATGCAGTTCCTCCTGCGTAGCAGCAACTGTGGTATAGTGTTATAGTGCAAAAGAAGTGCGGATCTAAATCTTCCGTATATTTGACGGAAATACTCTGCAACCATTCCTAAGAGAACATTTCTGAAGAAAATCGCCCTACACACCTTTAACATCGGTAAGAAGCTCGTGGGAACCTTGCCACCAAAGATACGGGTTTTCTCCTTCGTCGTATTCCACATTTCGTTTAAAAGAGATTAGGCCAACTGTGGTGAATAATGCTTCATATGTGAGAATACCCATCAAAAAATAGTCTCCTGATTATAGCCGCTCCAACTGAAAAGTTTCATCCCATAAATCTTACAGATGAGGTCAACATCCTAGGAATTTATCCTGACGTATTTTTGCGTAAATGAAGGTTCGAAACTTATGGATGTGATCAGTCCATTCTTGGTATCAAGACCATTTTGCCTTTGTTTCTTCTATAAAAAAGAAGCATCAATAAAATATTCACAGAGATCTATCTTAGCCATAGATTTCATCAACTACAAACGTTTCTTTATGTTTGGTTTGGAACTTTAATTTAAAGGTGAAATATTTTAAACCTTGACACGTTCTTAAATATGCACCCTTCCTTTTTAGGTTAGTATCGTTGCTCAAATAATAATTTAAGGTACTTGTATAATAACATATACCGAGCGTGGTGGGTGAACGGTTACCGTTCTGGCCTCGCATTCAGGAGGCCGCGGGTTCGAATCCCCGTCCGGGCATCCAGATTTAGGTTTTCCATAGTTTCCCAAAATCACTCCAGGCGAATGCCGGGATGCTTCTTTCAAAAATTCCATGGCCGAATTCCTTCCCGTTCCTTGTCCGCAGTCCAGTCTCTAATGACCTCGACGTCGACGAGGCGTAAAGCCACAAGAAAAAAAAAATAATAACATAAGGCTGTGCCCATGCGTTTGTCGGCTTGGCCTCGATTGAAATGTGTGTTTCTGGAAAATTCAAATAAACTGCAATTAAAAAAACCTCCTATTAACAATAATCTCAAGAGAAGTTACGTTTTAGAGTAATTTAATGATGGGACAGTTTGAACATTTAAACGCTAGCGTGATAGCTCTCGAAAGGCAAACGCGTAGTTTTACTACTAAACCGATATTCAAACAACATTAAAAAGATTAAAATTATTCAACTTGAAATTGTGGTAATTTTTTATTCAACATTATAAATATATTAAAATATAAAAAGAAAGAAATTTAAGATTTTGAAGCAATAAGAAATTCCTCTATAAAACCTGAGGTAGATAATATTTCTAAAATAAGAAAACATTTCTGTTCAAAAAATGCTACAAATAAATCTAGGTAAAGTGGTGGTGCAGGAAATAAAAGCAGTCGCATAGCATCGCACATTTAATGTATTAAATAACTATTTCAGTGAGACCATTATGACTATTGTTCAGGGATAGCAAAGGAAATATTTAGTCCGTGTAAATAATATTGCTACGGATGTATTAAAGATAGGTGGATACGACATTGTGCCATTCCTGGAAATATTTTGTTGATTGAGTTTAGAGACTTGCTACGTACGAAAAATCTGGGATAGTGCCACAGCAGTACTGAGTCGTAGAGAAGGTGGAACTAATAGCGTTCTCAATTACGGAACAGTTAGTTTGACATAAGTGGTAAATAAGTTGGTTGAGAGATTGATATGCAACCACAGCTGAACTGTCTGCGACGAAAGAAGCTGATTTGTAAAACGGAAAACTATGATCAAGCATGATCTTCTTATAGTAGACTGCACGCAAGATATTTTAGATAAAACAGACGAGGGAGAGGAATACAAGTGCAGCACCGCATGTATCCAAGTCATCTCACAGAGTGAACGATAAAATGGTTGTAAATAAGATAAAAATAATTGGACTGGATAAAAAAAAGTGATTTGCTGGGAGAAGTAATTCTTAAAAGGTAGGAAGCAGAGTGTTAGGGCAGAATATTCAGTATTAGAAGAGGTGGAAGTGAAAATGGGAGTAACACTGGGTAGTGTATTGGGACCGTTGCTATTAATTATTCTAATTAATGATTCTGTTGGTGGTTTACAATCACAAGTAAGGTTTCATGTAAACAGGAGACTTTCCCGGCGATACTTCGACGACTATCTTCGCCGTCTTCTTCAGGTGTGGAGACATCTATACAGGTTGGCCCCTTTACATAATTCAAACTTAAATTTACCTTGTCATTATTATATGAATTATGGAACCGTTTGATGACTTTGAGATCAAAGTATTCCATATCTTCTAGCATAAGTAGAAAGCCAAGAGAAAAGTATATTCAACATCAACGACATCATCGACGTCTATTTGTCGTTACGCCTTGTTGGCTTGTCACGAGATTTTCATTTTATAGATAGTGAGCCAACGATGAATTCAACGAACATCTTATCGGAAACTCGGAATGCTCTGTAATGGTTCTTATACATCGTGTGATGTCTCACAAGTACCTAATTTCTGACACTATTTCCGAAGAATGTGGAATTCCTAGCGATATCTTGCGGTATTCTCCCTTCAAAGGCCAACCATATTAGTAATGTCACTTATGGAAAATTAGTGTCCGAATGGAGCAGGTGCTCAAATATTTATGGCTTTCAGTGAATTTAAGCGATACGGCCATGGAAAGCAGACATATCCGTCATTAATTCGCTCCGCCTGTGACACAACTGAACTTGCTAACGAAGCGAACCACGTCTGAAGAACATTGCTCGCGCATTAGCTGAGAAACTGGTCGGCTACCTTCGTGGGCGACATCAACCGCTGCCAGAAACGAGTCTGAATTCCTCCGCGGCCCCAATCTGCATTAGAGCGGGCCTTGGCGACGCTCCATTGAGTACGAGGGGACGAGATTTGTGGGCTGCAGCATTACGCATGCAGCCTGCTGCCGTGGACGGGCGGCAAAAACACCTGCACATGCTCACGCCACCGCGGGAATCCTAATTGCTTCCAACTTGACGGATTGGACCTGCGTTTTTATGTACTTTCTTTCCCTGTCTTCTGATTTCTTCAGTCGCTTGCTTCCAATGAAACCGTTACTAGCAACCGTTCTTCGTTGAGCAGCAGACTTCTTGTCGGGTTAATCTGGAGAAAGCACGTAATTATATTTTCGAGGGTAGTGACGGAGGATATTTCCTTTATCTAAAGCCGCGTTCTCAACAACACGCCATGGGGACAGGGCCGCCTCTGCTATCGGAGATGAGACGAAGCTACTCACTCTGTGTCGGTAAACATCACAGGCGTGTGTAGAGGTGCGCTGTTGTCATCGGTTTGCAGGAGCGGTGCGCACCCCTTCTGTTGCTGTAAAGTGCTCTGTGCCAAACGACACTATGCAACGTGGTGGGGAGGTGGCGGCGAGGTAAGCAAGGGCTAACCTGTGGCGCGCGCTCGTCCCTACACTTCGGCTAATGAGGTCCCATCCCGTCCCGTCCCGCCTCCGTTACAAGAGATCGTGGGAACGCGGCTTAAGGGGTCCTGCCGACAGTTAGCCTGACCGATTTCTCTGTTATATATTTAACAGTCAGCACTCACTTTTTAGTCTGCGGTCACAGTGGACGCGTGCTCTGACAACCTAGGGGGCGTCTATTAATTACTTGAGGTGTTTTTCCGGAATTCCGGATACTCCTTCCACCCCTCTCATGAGATCTGATGAGACTTTTCCCCTAAGATTACGTGAGAGTCTATCGGAACCCCCCTTCCCCCTTGCTAATCAACCTCGTAGTTTCCGTTTAAGCTCTACAGTCCTTCAAATCCCCCCTCCCATTTCACCTCTCGTAATTAATCTACGCCACCTTGCTGCTCTTTGGGAGCGTCCATTAATTACGTGAGCAGTTTTTTTTATCTGGAACCCTTCCTCCCCCCCCCCCCCCTGGTGCGCATTGTGAGATCTGGTGGGTCTCCCCCCTCCCCAAACTGAAATCGACCTCGTAATTTTTGAGACCTTTTCTTTTTCTTTTAGCTCTACTGTTGTTTGAAGGGCGGAAATATGAAATAAAATGTTGACCTGAAGTTTCTGTCGAAAGCCTCCCTCCCTTACCGCTTGGTGAGATTTCGCCGGAACCTCCCCATTTGTAATCAATGGACGCCCCCTGACCTTGAAATAGTTGCGGTCACAGTGAATCGGAGTTACTTGTTTATTTCAGGTAGAAAGTGGAAGGTGACTAACTGTTTTTAGACAATTCTGTATTAAGGATGTTCTTGCTGGATAGCTAAAAATAATGATAGATTAGTCATATCAATTTTAATAGGCAAACTCCAACAGAAATCGCGTTATTTTTCGCTGATTTTATCAAAGACCATCAGAAATTCTTCGCCTACTTCGGAATACGGCCAAAAATTTTACGCAAAATTAGTTAGAACATTCAGAGAGTAATTTCCGGGAATTCATTCAACGTACGGAGTTATATTTAAGTAAATAAAAAAAAATGGTTTTTATCACAAACTGAAGAAATCATCTTCTCTATATCCATTTTAGTTTTACGACTTCGCAGAAAAAACAGACTTACTTCCAGATTCTACGTACGACTGACTAGTTTCCACTATGGCCTAGTAACATGTTTTTAGTGTTTGTTTTATTATGACGAAAACGCACGACCATCAACTCGTCGAGTACGCATCCACTGTAACCGCTGCCTAACGGAGCGAAACATATGAGTAGAGCTACATAAAACTTCTTGTGTTAGATCTTTCTAATACCTCTAAAATGATGTCGGTGTGCCTGCTTTTTTTTATTTTACTTATTGCTTTACGCCTCGTCGACGGCTAAGGTCATTAGAGGCGGGATGGGACTGCTGACAAGGAACTGGAAGAAATTCGGCCTTGGCTTTTATGAAGGAAGCATCTCGGTATTCGCATGGAGTGATTTGGGGAAACCATGGAAAACCCAAATCTGGATTCCCGGACGGGGATTCGAACCCGCATCCTTCCGAATGCGAGGCCAGCATGTTAGCAGTTCACCCACCACGTAACTGCAAAAAATATTCTATTAACATCATTTTTTTTTTCGTATCATGCCAGGAGCATCCATTACGATTATTCTTTGTAGTTATCTGTAGTAATTAAAGCTCATCTACTATACGCGAGAAGTGG
Organism: Vandiemenella viatica; assembly: GCA_031002005.1. Lineage (NCBI taxonomy): Eukaryota > Metazoa > Arthropoda > Insecta > Orthoptera > Morabidae > Vandiemenella > Vandiemenella viatica. The sequence goes on along the minus strand of JARYHS010011408.1, from coordinate 259,382,349 downwards.
AAAGAAATTACTGCAAGCGTAAGGGTATGGACGAGAAGACGTATTCAAGCAGTTTTCAAACTCTCCTTCAGCGGAAACAAGAATCTTTTACTTATGTTTCTGCACCTCGGATCTGTTATAGCAGTTTATTTATTCCATTACACACTGAAAAGCTCCAAAATCAATGTTTATTCAATTTATTTTCAGAAAATCAGTAGTGCTACCTGTCTGACAAAATGCTACAAAAAATCTAATGACAGAACAAATATTTTGTTTATCTTTGCTTCTAGCTTTACGTATCTTCGACGTCTAAGTCGTTACAGGCGGGAATGGAGTGGTGGCAACAAACAGCAGGGAATTCGGCTATGGCCTTTTGTTTGAACCTTCCCGGCATTCGCCAGGAGTGATTTGGGGAAACTATGGAAAACTCAAACCTGGATGGCTAGACGAGGATTCGAACCTGCGTCCTGCCGAATGTGATATCAGAGCATTACCGCTCACACACCACGCTCGGTAGAACGAAGACGGATGCAAGAACTATTACTATTTCTCATATTAACCGATTTCCAGAGGATGAGAAAATCCTACAGTATGCAGATAATTGTGTGTTCGTTGCAAGTCATGCTATGATGACTAAAGAATTGGAGGAATTGATGTAATGCAGACGTCTCAACGATGGCTCTATAGCATGCGTTTATCATATTTTTTATTTTGCGTATAATGCTGTATGACATTTAAAACATTTAACAACAATTATACTGTATTCAATGAATAATATTGTTTCAAAGTAAACACATATATACACATACCTCAGCGGACAATGCCTGCAGCCGGCCACTGAGACAGGATCTCCAGTCGCAACTACTACAACGTGGCGTCGAGGTGATCCAACCAGGCTACCGCCTCCCGCGTAGCCAAATTTAAGTCTTTCAGACTACGAGGAAAGGCACGCAGTGGGCAGTCCTGCACAATGTGTGACACAGTTTGTTAAACCTCACCGCAGTCACAGACGGAGAAACTGCCCAACCCCTGGTATGGAGAGTTGAAGCAGTTCTTTCCGTACCACATCTAATCCTATTTAGTTTACAACAAATTGACCGCGGTAAATGGAAACCTGGTAGTTTTGAGCAGGGATTGGTAATTTGCACGATGGCCTGTAGTGTTGACGATGCCCATTCCGCTGTCCAGCTATCTGTATGGCTGAAGGAGTTAGATGTTAGATTGACAGCAGTCTTCCAGGCAGAGCGACGTGGCTTCAGCCGTGTTTTGTATTCCCTAACATCTCCGTGGATTGGAAGAGCCTCGTTGTTCAGAATTCTCGACCATAGTTTTATTAGAACCATTTGTCTTCTGATGCGAGGTGGTGGTATGTTGCTGAGCACCGGCAGCCACTGAATAGGTGTAGATAGAAGCGAGCCATATACATGATACGCACAAACTGCCTATTAATTCAGTCATTGAGAGATCTGGTAACTCAGTTATTAAATTTTTTACCTTCATAATTCCGGCTAGTGGCTTCATATCCCTGTGCGGATAGGAGGTTTATGAAATTTACTTTGTTTATATGAAAACAGCTGGCCGATCGATGCTACAGTTTACTCGTTAAACAGTGATTCAAGCCCGACAGGGGCGGAATGAGCCTTAAATCAAAAACTGTGTCACCAGGCCGTAATACATTATGAATTTGCTTGTAGGTCGGTCGTTAAATATCGGAGTCTCTTAAACTCATCGTAAATTTTTATCTTTCCACATAAAACATGTGACCCAGAAATGCGAATCGACTACCAATAAAATCAGAGTGTTTACCGGAATTTGGTGTATTCTGAATGCACAAACATCCTTGCACCCAGTTATTTTGAGAATGTGTTTTGAAAACAGATAGAATACATTACGGAAAGAACGAAAAGAAACTCTGCAGAGATTAGAAGCTATGCGGTCCAGCTATTAATCGAAAGCGTGGCCTTTGGATTATTATGGTCGATTCCTACGTAACATGCGTGCATATAAAATCTCAATCATATGAAGAGCTGCTCTTCTGCTTTTATTTCCTCACCAAAGGTCCCAAATTAAACAGTTGAGAATCAAAACTCTAAATGAAGATTGATAAGTTCTTAAACCTCTAAAGTCAATTATGTCGACGACCTCAATAAAAGGAGTTACATAACTCATTCCTAGCTACCTCATGTAACGGTTATATATCCAGTCTCAAATCTCCAGATGCCCGTATTAAAATAATAAATTACCCAGCACTCTTTGTATGTTCCGAGATTACGAAATCCCGACGAGGATATTAAACGGGGAGATCTGTCGGAAAGAAGAGAAGGCCGTAAAATTATTATTTAAGGTGTTTCGTGATGCTAACATTCATCTGGAATAAATCACTGATCACGACACAGATTGAAATTCATGGCTTCCGAGGAGCTATTAAGCGTCTGACGGAGAATACAGTCTACCGAGAAACCTACGTGAGAAGAGTTATCTATATATATAAAGATGAATGTATGTATGTTTGTTTGTTTGTTCTTCATACAAATCCACAGTTTTCATCCGATTTCGATGAAATTTTGCACACTTATCCTTTGAAACAAGGAGAAAAATAATGTCTACATTTGGTTGAAAAAATATCTGTATAAAGAATACATGTTGTATTATAATTTCGAAATATGACTAAGCGGTGATAGACAGACGCGTTGGATATGGAGGTCCCTGTACTGTTTTTCTGTGTAGTGGTCAGGTAGCTCAGTGGTTAAAGCGCTTGTTTACTAATGTTTGGGTCGTGGTCACCGGTTCAAATCTCCGTGGAGGCTAAGATTTTGGAAAATTGTTTTTGATCGTAAGAGTTACGCCTGGCCCGTCGGTTATTCGTATTGAATGTTAAACTGTAGATATCACAAAGTTAGGCGTGCAATCCGAGGCAAATCGTAGGTAGTCTTGCAATGCTGTAGGTGTACATTTTTTTACGTTATATTGATCCATCAGGGGTGATTGGTAGTCAGTGCGGAAGTAAGTCTCTGTCTTTTGTTACATTTTAACAACTACATGCCTATACCGATATTGACGGAATTTGTCAAAGGGAGGGCACAGGACATTTTTTTTTGGTAAGTCAAGAAATTTTTGTAGTCAAGAAATTTTGAGAACTTATCGAATAGTGACGGAGAGACGGATGTGTATATTTGTCTTTAATGTTACGTCGCTTGCTCATGCTATTTCAGCTTGGTTTTTTCTTCTTTCTTCAACATGAGCATCTGAATCTTATAATCTAATAGCAGCACATTGTCTTCTAGACCTGCACCTTAAGCCAGGTTTACGTTCGTAAGGCATGTCAAAAAGGAAGACAAATTGGTGCCAGAAACTTTTATACAGACACAAATGAATAGTACAGTGCAGAGCAAATTGACTTCTATACTAAATAATAAGTTTTGTTTCTTATCGAAATTTATTAACCAATCAAACACTAACAGACTGCGCGACTGAGCAACCAACGTAACATTACAGACTAACACACGAATCTGTCTGTCTTTCATCATTCGATAAGTTCTTAAAATTTAGTGACTAAAACTGTTATTCATACCGAAAAAATGTCCTGTGTCCTTCCTACACTATTTCATTGTTAAATTCCATCAATATTCATATAGCCATTTAGTCGTCAAAACGTAACAAAAAGACAGAGACTTACTTCCACATTTATAATATGATAGCTGGTACCCACGACTTCGTTCGTGATTGTAAAGAATTCATATTGACAGCTGTAGACACCTAACCACCATAGTGCACGATGGGAGACTAGATACTATTACCACACACAGTCTTCTGCGCTATGTAGTTCCGGCAGCAAAGTAAAATTTACGGATACACACAAGTCTTTGGATGAAATACGAAAATATTCATGATCCACCAATTTCAAACACCATATCTCACACACTCCCAGAGTTACCGAATTTCGGCCAACGTTGTGATCGATGGGAGACTCTGTGTTACTACCACACACAAACGCCAGTGATCTGCGATTGATAGTTTTCACTTAAAAGTGATACACCATGACACATGCGTCTTTGGCAGAATTATGAAACTGCCGCAGGTCGACCATATTCATCCCCCATATCTTCCACAACCCCATAGCTAAAGACATTTAACAACCCTAGTGCACGACAACAGACACGATTCCACTACCACACATAAACACCAATGCTCTATGCTATGTAGTCGTGGCAGAAAAGTGAAATCTGCGGAGACACATGCCTTTTGTCGAAGTACGAAAATATCCTTGGTCGGCCACTTACAACCACCATATCTACCACACAACCACAGTTTCTGAAATTCGGCCGCTGTTGTGATCGAAAGGTGACTCTGTGCTACTACTACACACAAACGCCAGTTATCTGTGATCTATAGTTTTCGCTGAAAAGTGATACACCATGGCACTTTTGTCTTTGGCAGAAGTATGAAATTGCCACAGGTCAACCACTTTCAACCCCCATTTCTCCCACACCCCCATAGCTACCGACATCTAACAAACATAGTGCACTACATGAGATACGATTCTACTACCAAACACAAACACCAATGCTCTATGCTATGTAGTTGTGGCAGAAAAGTGACATATGCGGAGACAGTCGAAATACGAAAATATCCTTGGTCGGCCACTTACAACCACCATATCTACCACAGTACCACAGTTTCTGAAATTCGGCCGCTGTTGTGATCGAAAGGTGACTCTGTGCTACTACTACACACAAACGCCAGTTATCTGTGATCTATAGTTTTCGCTGAAAAGTGATACACAATGACACTTTTTGTCTTTGGCAGAAGTATGAAATTGCCACATGTCGACCACTTTCAAACCCCATATCTCCCACACCCCCATAGCTACCGACATCTAACAACCATAGTGCACGTCAGGAAAGACACTTCTACTACCACACACAAACACCAAAGGTCTATGTTATGTAGTTGTGGCAGGAAAGAGAAGTATACGGAGATACGAATTTTTGGTCGAAATATGAAAACGCCCTGCACTGACCAACTTTAATCATTATATCTCCCACATCCCCACAGCTGTCGGCATTCGGTCAACGTTGTGCTTGACAGGAAACTCGATGCTACTTCCACTCACAAACATCAGTGATCTGTGCTCGGTAGTGGTGGCTGAAAAGTGAAATATAGGAAAAAACACGTCTATTTTTATATATATATAAGATTAATAATCTTTTACCACGTAACACATGGATCAAAGTACACGATTGTGGTTAGAAGCACCGTTTTATATCTGCAAAATTGTTCAGTCGTCACATGTGTCTTATAATTCATTGTACAGTGAAACCACAGATTCAATGTTTTTAGTTGTTTGATATTGTTCCAAATTTTAGATTCCGTTCCACAATGTCTGGTATACCAGAGACAACATTAAATCATGTGATGTCCAAATTTTAAAGCCTAAGGCTTAGATATGCTGTAACATTTTTAGCTCTCTTCAATGTCGATATCGTAACTTGTGATCTGATTACTGCATTAATGAGCTGTTTGTTACTCATTGACTATAAATCAGCCCGCCGTCGGTATTTGCCTTCAGCTGACCACAGACAAATGTTGTAACTCTATACAAAAATAAAATGAAAATTGTTACTAAAAAATTAAACACAGTTTCGCAATATACAGAAGGCTTCAACTTGACGTTACATTAGTAAAACGTCTTAGAGAGCACTCACTTCCCTACGCTTGCCTTAGTACATCTAACTGCTTTCTAGCAGTCAGATCACAACTACTTAAGCACATCACTTATCATCATCTGGTCGATCATTAAAATTCCTACTATATAGCAGGCTGTAAACGCTTTAACAAGTTAACACAAACCGGCTGCAAATATATTTAAACCACAACTATCATTTTATTAAAGCCGGAAGCTTCTGATAATGCTGAGAGAAGCAAGGAAAGTAAAATTTAAAAGTTGACGTACAGAAACATACCTTGAAATTCATATATCTTACAAACTTCTTTCTGAATTTTAATTCCTACGAGTAGGTTTAAATCATCTTTTATAAAGGATATTTAAATCTGTCCGATTTTTAAGAATATGAATTTCAGCTTTTGCTGAATTGTTTTACTAGTGTTAATTTCAAGATGCATCACCTGCTTCGTCTCTAACTCTAATTATCACTGCAACAGTAACAAACCACAGATATTTTATTTGATGACGTATATAATCTAGAATTTGTACTACAGCAACGCATCCAAACCTGAGAGTGTATTGTGTAAGGTGAGCTGGAAAGGAGCAGTTTGGTTTCAGTTCCCCTCGCCCTATCTTTCCTCCCCCGCTCCAAAAATCACAATATTTGTTACGGATCAATGCTCTCCTGCATAACAAGCTGTTTCCCTTTCTGTCGCATCCGTGCCTTTGTCTCCACAAAAGAGCGCTTGACAAGTTCAACTGACCATATAATTCAGACTAACCTTAGATGTATGGGGAAAATAAGAATATATCTTTTTTCTTCCTAAATTCAAGTAACATATAGTTAACTTCGTAAAAAGATTTCGTGTTCTCGACTATCTGCATCCAGAATTTATTAACATCATCGCACTAACGTCCACGTGTAAATGCTTAACTATTCACTGATACTCATTATTTCTTCTGAAATTATGTGAGATGCTATTAGGATAAACATAATCACAGAATAATTTTTGGTTCATTTGTAAAGAAATCATCAGTTCGGATGCAAAAGCAAGGAAAATAACTACACTGATGTTCCAAAACATTATGACCACTTGCTTCATAGCGTGTTGGTTCACATTTGGAACACAATACAGCAGCGATTCGGCGTGGCATGGATTCGACAAGTCGTTGGAAGGTTTTCGGAGGTATCTGGCACCAGATGTTTCCGTACATGTCATGCAATTCCCTTAAATTACTGGCCGTTAGTTTGTGGGTGTGAACTAGCACTCTATAGCGTCCCAGATATGTTATATCGGTTTGAGATCTGACGAATTTGGTGACCAAAAAATCAACGTGAGTTCATTTTCACGGTGCCCAATCCACTGTAGCTGGAAGATGCAATCACCGTCGTGAAAGACATGACTGGGTGCAGGTGGACAGCAACTATCACGATGTCTTCAATCAGTACCACACGTTCCATGGAAGCCCAGCTGAATGTCCCGCATAACATAATACTCCCTTCCCCCACCCCCACCCAGACACATGTGCAGTGCATGTTTTGTGACGTTTGCCTGGAATGCTGCATATCTAGTCACGACCGTTGTTATGGTGTAACAAGAAACGTGATTCTTCCGACCAGGTGATACGTTTCAATGTTGACACAACGACATCATCTATTTCTATTGCAGTGGACGCAGGGGCTGTCTACTTCGGAACCCCGTGTTTAACAATGAGCGCTGAACGGTGTGCTCCGAAACACTTGTGCCTGCCTCAAAATTCTTCTCTGCCGTCTGATCTGCCACAGATAGGCCCCTACCCTAATTTAAAGAGCAGGTAAGACTCCTATCTCCGCTTTCTGTGATGAGGCGTAGACATCCACCACCTTGTCGCCTCCACTTGGTTTCAACATCCTTCGATCACTTTCGACGAAAATGCCACTAGAACGGCAGACCAGCCTCGCCGTTTCCGAGATGCTCTGTCTCAGGTGCCGGGCCATAACAATCTGCCCTTTGTCAAATTACTTACGTTAGTGGATTTCTCTACTGTTCATACGAATTGTCGCTAGGACTCCCCATGCTTCTCTGCTCCATTTATAATACCTTTATTATCCTCCTGACGTATCCCAACGTCATCAGAGAAACAATAAACACGTATAATCGGAGTTGTTTCTGTTGATGTTTTGATACTGCTGCTCTATCCTTTATTGAAATGACTGTGCCGATTGAGAGTACAAAAACCCAGTCTGCTTTGCCATTTAGTTTTATGCAAATGACAAGTTTGCCTCCAAATGCTTCTTGGCAAGTCTTAAAGTTGACATTAGCCTACATTAAAATTTATAGAAAAAGATAAAAAAAAAGCTGATGTCACAACTGTTTTTTTAAGCAGGCGTATTCTAAGAGCCTATCTCTGGCTGCTATGTGAATCACATGGGTCGTCATTTGTTTGTGAACAGTGTTGATTATATTCAATGCGGTTTTGGTTATTTGTGTGTGAACTGCGTAGTTCAGGAGGAAAACGGGAACGGTCCAAGCATTCGCTTGTATTATTACATGAAAACGTTATAAGGAATTCGGTACACAATTTCTTAGTCTTATGGCCTTATAGTTCTTTTATGTCGAGGTCATTAGAGACGGGAAAGGACGGTTGTCACGGAATGGGAATGAATTCGACCTTGTTATTTTGAAGAAAGCATCCATTCATTCGTCTGGTGTGATTTAGGAAAACCAAAATCTGGATACCTAGACGGGGAATCGAACCTGACATCTCCCGAATGCGAAGTCAAGGTGTTAACGCTCACTAGCCACGCTGGGCCATGTGAACCTGCTCGGCTCAGAATCATGCACGGTCAAATTATCTAGTAACAAAAAACAGTGCCCCTTACAACCCACGTCCTTAGTTATCTGCTTCATACATTCTAATCTCTGTCTTCCTCTGCTGTTCTTATCTTCGACTGTTCTCGCCACTAACAAGTTAACCAATCCTCCATGTTTCAAAATATGACCAACCATCCTGTCTCTTCTTTCCTTCATTTCCAAAACTTGTTCGTTTCCTACTTTATCCGTCCACTTATTTTGCAACATCCTTCTATAGCACCACATTTCAAATGCTTCAATTCTTCTTCTTTCTAGCATTCCTAAAGTCCATGCTTCACTGCCATAAAGTGCTGTGCTCCACTGAGTCATAGATAAATATTCGAAACATAAAAATTTCTCTTTCTCATGAAACCGAGCGTGGTGGGTGAACAGTTAACTTTCTGGCCTCCTATTCGGGAGGACGCGGGTTCGATTTTTTTTAACTTCTTAACGTCTCTTAACAGCGAGGTCTTTAGAGACGGGAAAGGATGGGGGGGGGGGCAAGGAATGGGAAGGAATTCGGCCATGGCCTTTTGAAGGAAACATCCCGGCATTTGCCTGTAGTGATTTGGAAAACCCAAATCTGGATGCCCGGACGGGGATTCGAACCGCCATCCTCCCGAATGCGAGACCAGAACGCGAACCGTTACACCACCATTCTCGGTGCGGGTTCGAATTCCCGTCTGGGCATCCAGGTTTGGGTTTTCCAAATCACTACAGGCGAATGCCAGGATGCGTCCTACAAAAAGGCCATGCACGAATTCCTTCTCATTCCTTGTCCCAGTCCCATCCCGCCTCTAATGACCTTAGCTGTCGACGAGGCGTAAAGCCATAAGTAAAAAAAAAATTCTCATGAAGGTTCTTTTCGCTAGTGCTATTCTGCTTTTAACATCATTCCTGCTTCGGCCATCGGTTGTTATTTTACTTCCTAAGTGGCAAAAATCACTAACTTCTTCTATAGCATCTGACCCTATTTTTTTTTTAATCTACTATTATTGTTATCATTTATGCTACATTTCATCATATTTGTCTTTCTTTACTTTATATTTAGCCCAAAATCTTCCTTCATTATTTAGTTCACGTTATTCAGTAACGTCTCAGTATTGTCAACCTTTTCTGCTAACAAGACATGGTCATCAGAAAATCGTAGCATATTGATTTTTTTCTCCTTGAACATTTATGCCACATTCAAATCTTTCTTTCTCGTTCTTTGTTCTTTCTTCTACATACAAATTAAATATTTATGGGGATAGACTTCAACCTTGTTTCACACTATTTTTAACTAACGCGCGCCTCTCATGATTCTCTACTTTCATTTCGGTATTTAAAACCCGACTTCTTTAAAATTTTGAATCTTCTGTTACAGTCCCACCTAACATTATAAAAAGCTTTTTCTAAAAGTATCTAAATTTTTCTTGATCCGTCCTTTAAGTATTAATCTTCACACCAGAATCGCTTCTCTTGTACCGCCAGTTTTCCTACACCCAAACTGATCTTCACATACGATCCCTTTTACAGTGCCTATTAACCTAAAATAGTCTAATGAGGGTATACCTTATAGCGATTGTTAATTCGGAGATTGTTAACTTAATCGTAAATTCTCGGAATGTAATATTAAAACACCGACTCACACCAGATGTGTTACTATGAATATCATTACGGAGAGTTCTCCACCAGTGAAGCATTCTAACGGAATATGGGGTTGATTACTTGAGAAGAACTTGTGCCGAACTCACATAAAGCACTCTTGGTGTCCGGCTGGTTCTCCTGATGCCTGTTCCTTTACGAGTTGAGCTGTCTGTCCGAGGTCCGGTCGATCTCGTCCACACGGCGCGACACGCCCTGCGAAGGGCCGTTAAGGGTGTGCCACGGCCGTAAAACACCTGCTATACGTGTCACCACACCGATCTCTATCCGGCCCCTCGAATACTAAGTGCTGCTTACTTGTCGCACTACATGTAGCAACAACGCCATTCTCGTTACCGAGGCGTCAATGTGTATGTACACAACTTGTAGACAGAAATCGGATTGTTACAATAAAATCGACAACGGCTGCGTTTATGGCTGCTTCGAGACATTGAAAATCCTAGTGGGAATGGGTACGACGAGTAATTTACACTAACTACGTGGAAGTGTAAACCTAGTAACAAGGAACGTGTTCAGAATCAACAGCTCGCTTTAACATCCTACATATCCACATTAAGAGATTTTTACCTTCACTACGACAATGTAACTCATCTGTTGATTCCAATCAGTTACCACATTGGCATTTTTATTATTCCAAGAATGTTCAGTATATCTACTACGCAGGCAAGTATATTATGTGAGCTGAATAGCAAACACTTTGATGGAATTAATGGATGTAAAGTGGTTTAGAAGATTTGGCTGATAAAAATTGCTTAGTAAGTATCATTATCAGCCAGTTCAGTCATTTATTGATGTGGCCTCTTAAAGTCATGATTTCAGGTAGAACTTGAGCAATTTCCTCCAGGTCGAACTATTTTGGACGATCCTCTTCCAGTTAAAATTAGTAAGAATATGTTGCTGAAAAATAAATTATAGGTATTCTTTGGAACAGAAATACTCCTTAGTCTATTTAAATCAGACATATTCATTATGTTAAAAACGTTATCTGACAGAAATTGTGTTGAAGCTGTTTGTAGTAACATTTGAGAAAAAACCTTATGTTACTGTTTAACTGTTCGCGTCTAAATATTTTAAGGCACTAGCACATATGATTTGTGACCCGCTAGTCTGGCTCAGCGCACTGAAACACCAATCACTAGACCAGAGTAAAATGGGGCCGGCAGGCCTCCACGTTGCAGTCATCCTGACTGCGGCTTTCCGCAGTCATCAAGGCGAATAACGGGACGGTCCCATCTCCTCCCCATAAACTACACATTTCAAGATCCAAAATTACACTTTTCACACATACAATATAGTTACAAATTTCACAGACAGATGGCATTGACCTAGTAGTAGGTATAAAATTATTGGTGTCAATAAAGACTTGTGGCCATAAAGCTACAAATTTGACCATGCCAACGATGAGCAAAGCTCATCAAAGGCAGTCGACCACTAATGTTGTGAAAAGACGATGAAGAATAGGCGTAATTTCGTGAGTTATAACGTAAAATGTAACAGTATCTTTTGTATATTCCTAAAAACCTCAAGATACATTTCGTGAATTATAGCTTAAAGTGTAACAGTATCTTTTGTATACTCCTAAAAACCACAAGATGCATTTCGTGACTTATACTCGTAACTTAAAATGTAACAGTATCTTTTGTACACTACTAAAAACCACAAGATGCATTTCGTGGCATATAACTAAAAATGTAAATGTATCTTTTGTATATTCCTAAAAAAGTCAAGATGCATTTCGTGACTTATAACTTAAAACATAACAGTATCTTTTACATACTCCTAAAAACCTCAAGATGCATTTCTTAAAATGTAACAGTATCTTTTGTATATTCCTAAAAACCTCAAGATGCATTTCTTAAAATTTAACATTATCTTTTGTACACTAAAAAATCACAAGATGCATTTCGTGGCATATAACTTAAAATGTAACAGTCTTTTTTGTATACTCCTCAAAATCACTCGATGAAAAGGGCTTTTTTTTTATTGTATTTGACTAATTGACTACCGCTCCGTTCTCTTAATTTGTCTCTATGGAGTTTTGATTATTTCGAAACTGAAGTTACCCGAAAACTGAGAAAGTTGCAGATCGCTTAAGTCCGTCGAAAAATATGCGACAAATATTCAGTTAATTAATCTAATGAAGCAGTTCAAGAACTTTTCCATATATTTTTTTATTTTTATTGTGCTCTATGACTCTTCGACGTTGAGGAATTCGACTGTGATCTTTTGAAGGAGCCATCCCGGCTTTCGCCTGGAGTGATTTATAAATGAACAGAAGGGGATTTGAACCCAGGACTTAACGAATTTGTTACGTCAGGCGGTGCCCTTGGTAATAACTTTTAAAACAACGTATCTACCGGTATACTGAATCACAGTGGAAATATTTTTAACAACTAATGTATACTATGGCAGGAACGCTTTATTCTTCAACCAGTTCAATAGTATTATGGTCATTTAGGATGGTTACAGTCTTTTCTGTTAGCCACTATTCCAGTGTTCTACGTCATTCCCGCTTGTAGAACTGTTTTTTGATTTAAAATGATATGGCCAAAACATATCCGCTTTAATAATTATTGATTAATACCAACGAATTTACAATAAATAGATCAAATGATATGCGTTCTCTAAAATATCTGTCCCATCTATATTGAACATATTAACTGAAGGTGATCAGGACTAATCTAACATTACGTCACTTTTTGAAACAGATTATATGAAACGCTTCTAAATCGAAATAATTTTAATCCGCAATCATTTTTATTTGTAGTGTGGAAAATTATTTTATCAACAAGTGATACAGTTGCCAAAAAATTGGATACTTTTCAGGTTGCTTTGTGACGAAGAGAATTTATTAAATATTCTGCTGGCAGTGTTGAAGAGACCATGAATGAAGCAGATAGAAGCAAACAGTATCTGTGATGAGAACTTGTTACAGCAGTTCTTTGTTACCAATAATTTGCAAACAGTTTCACATGATGATAATATTTTCAGGCAGTGAATCTGAATAATATGTGAGGTTCCAGATTTCTTTTGGGTTAGAAATTAAACGATACTCTCACCAATCCAGTAAAAACATAGCATCAAGAAACGTATAACTACGGATATCATATGTTAAACACACACCTTCTTGTCATGAAAGTATGTGGCTGGTACTGGAGAGATGATTATAGTAAATTTATATAATCACTGCTTTCTTCTTAACGTGTACTAACACGTAATTTCATTACTCTGGTCTGAAATATGTTTGTTTATGGATTTGCTTCTCATTAGCAATGTAGTGCAGTCATAGGATTTCAGTTTTCCATGGTTTTCCGAAATGACTCCAGTAAAAATCCAGGATGATTCTTTGGAAAAACAATGACCGACTTCCTTCCAGTTTCTTGCCCCACTTCCCCTCCCTCTCCCCCCCCCCCAAAAAAAACACCTGCCGGCGCTAATGACCTCGACGCTGGCAATAGTAATAATAAATAAGAAATAAAATTTAGAACTTAATTGCCATAAGTTTTATTACTTAGACCTATCAAGCCGAGAATGAGGATAAAAAATCCACTAATGCGTCTAAGAGTTCCACTAAAAGGATGAAAATACGCTTCAAGAAGAGATTCAATATACCAAAAATGCAAATTCTCACCGTAAATGCTCTTTTCCGACACTACATGAAGTTATGTTCTAACTACTTGCTTATAACCCATATCTAAGGTTACATAATAGTTCATGAACCTATAATAGTTCTATTTAAGAGAAACACACGGTTCCTCTGCACAGACCATACACGACCCAGTGAAGCTAAGCCAACGTCCAAGTTAACACGGATATAAAGGCTATTCGAAAGGACCAGTCGATTGCGTGCTATACAACCTACTGAGAGAGTATTTCAAAGTTTCCCTTCCTGCTGACAAATTAAACAATATAACCTGCTGTGCGTGAGATTATCTCTGCTGAGATGTGGCCTTCACGGCGCGATACGATACCCCAAAAATATAGCCGCTCCGAGGAAAGCTGCGTCCGAGCCACCCAATTGACTTGTCTCCTTACTGCATATTAATGACTAATACATAAGGCCGCCGCAGTGTCAGCACGCCGTTGACATAAAAATTAAGAGTAAGGGCCGGTCTGTCCTGCGAGCATTTTATTGTCTGTCGTTTAATCGGGTCCCACTCGAGCATGTTTACGAGCCCGCGGCGCACGCATTAGCATCGGTAACGAGTTGTACCCGGGGCTCCTTGTGCGAGCCAGTCAACTCGGCTCTTTACTGCGCAGAGGCCCCCACACTCGAAGGATAAACTTCAGCCGGCAGAAAAAGAACCGCACAGAACTTCGATTTATTTGGACTGGGTCGCCTCGGCTTAACGTACGTTTTCTTACTGCCTGCGGCCTGCTGAAACTCCGCAGACACTCCAATCCTCTGCTATTTACTGCAGCCTAATACCGACAGATGCGCCTATTGCCTGCTACCGAATCATAATAAGGAATTTATAAGAACGCTTGGAATGATTATGGGTGGACTACAACAGTTGACTAAACGGTTGCTTTGCATCAACTGGTTTCAAAGGTAATCAGGCTATTACAATATTTTATACAATTCTGAGAGCACGTCACCGTACAGAATGTGGTATATAACTGTGCTAGATACCACAACATTACTGTTGCTGTTACAGAAAACTTTTAATCATTTATTTACGTGTCTACATCTTCATGAATCGGCGGTTGTCGAGAATTTTATTTTTCATAGCTGTGTGTTGAAAGTCTTTGCATCACAGTTATGTCCAGTCGATCGTACAATACGAAATAATCTGAAATTTATCTTCGTTTCTGTTTCTTGATACAGAAGAATAAAAGACCCAATGAGAATTATCGCCAAGGTTCATTAGTCGTTGGCTCCTGCAATGCAGGTGCTAAACAGTGGGCATCACATATCGAGGTCCACCAGTTCGAGTCCGGCTTCTGACACATAAGGTTTTAATTAAGTTTTGTGTTTGTCCATTGTTGATCAAACTGTGTGTAGAACTAACATTAGTGTTTAAATGACAAATTTGACAAAATGTTAAAGGCCATAGGGTTTAAAAGGCCATAGGGTTTAAAAGGCCATAGGGTTGAAAAGGCCATAGGGTTGAAAAGGCCATAGCGATGAAAAGGCCATGGGGCTGAAAAGGCCATATGGTTGAAAAGGCCATAGGCCTGAAAAGGCCTAATACCGATAAAAAAAAAATTCTAACCGAGCTTCAAAGATTCCCCGTTTCCATTCTCCTACGAAGTGTGATAAAAATGATCCGGAAAGGACAAAACACATACGGATATATGCAAAAGCTACACTACATCATCAAACAATAACTGCGGAAATGCCTTGCAAACGATACAAATATATTAGTCTCCTATAGAGCGTTTTCCTTACTGATATCCATCATGACTTCCCTGGAGCTAAACAACTTATTCTTGGAACCCTAATGTTACTTGCTTGTACTTGCGCCTGTATGTTTGCATATGCATATGGTAAAGACATTGAAGTTGAATATATCTGGTACACTTTCTTTGCTTAATTCATCGTACTAAAAATAAATTTTTCTTGTCATTTCATTTTCAGTATGTAGGTCATAATGATTCATGTCCTCTCTTACTACAGACCTGAGATCATAAACATGAAAACCAGTGTCGTTATTTACTGTTTACGTAAAATAATTCTCTATGCATCTCCAGCTGTTGATCGACATTAATCACACACTCTTAGTCGTTTAAATAAGATTTAGAAACGTAATTCATCTTAAGAAAACAGAAAAATTGCACCGGACATGCATAATATTACAGACATCTTTCGTATAAACCTTGCAACTAGTTTCTCCGCCCCTACCCTCAGAATTTCCCCATCCGCTGTTTCAAAGTGAAGAATTTAGTATCGGTTACCGTTTTTCTTGTGTCTTGAGTTTGCTATAGTGCAATTGGCAGTTTCAAATGAAATACATTTTAGGCAACTTATTCGGACATGATCGTCAGTGCTGAAATCATAAGTCGAACGTTTTCTAGAACTGCGATGGTAGCTGAAACGTTTTTTCTTATGGCTTTATTTTTCGTCAAAGTTTAGGTTATGACCTTATTAGCGGCAGGAAAGGGCCGGGATCAAGGAAAGGAATTCAGCCAAGGGCTTTTTGAAAGTGTCATCCCAGCATTACCCTGGAGTGATTTCGGAACAACATTCGTCGTCATGGGTTTTCAGACAGTAACTTCAGTTTGTTAGAGCATGTCAACAGCTCACGAATTGAATAAACACAGCAAAAACCAAACAAAAGGTCTATTGGAAAACAGAGCCTCAAAATTCGATGTTAACAACCAATACTAAATAAAGTGTTCTTCCCTTTCATACAAAACTAATTAAACTGAATATATAGTTTAAAAACACAGATTATTAAACAAAAATGGTTTGCTCAGTGCACTGTTCTGGTGGCTATAATTCAACACAATTCTCCTCTCTTAAGAAGTTGAACTAAAGTGGCAACCATTATTGTCTGCAGTAAAAGATTTACGGGCATTTTGTAGGGTCATCTTCAGACAGTATGAAATTATTTGTTAGTCTCTTATATATAATTTATTCCAAAAATGGTTGTACTTTATTTTTCTTTGCTGTAGCTTTATTATTCTTTGCGGACAGTCGGATTAGGCGCAGCTAATAAGACTCAAGTGTACTTGTGCCCTTGTGGGCTATAATTACCCGGTAGGTATTGCAAATTATCCATTCGCTATACATGTTTCTTATGCCCCCTGTGTCGGAGCATTAACCTCTCTTTGCTTGCCTTCAACTTTATTCTCCTCGTGCGCTTTCTGCAGCAGGAGCCACTTCAGAAGAAAGTATATGTGCAAAGCCAATTACCATTTTATTGACTATGATCGCTGCTACCACTCCTTTCATCTCACACATTTTTTGTTTATATGTTAGTTCTTAGGAGAAATTCTATGAAAGCAGCTTTCAGATCAGCTTATTTATATTAGTCAGAGATGAGCTGCCTCAAATTCAACTGACTTTAGTGACAAGTGATGCGATGCATAATATTGTATAAGACTAATTTGACAGGATGCGACTCATCCAGAAGTGTATCTTAGGTAATTGAAATGTTTCTGTAAAACTATCGAAAGCTTACATTGAAACGGTCAAAACAGTAAATTGGTTCCAGCACAATTAGAACATTACACGTTAAGCTATTTATTAAAAAAAGTCAGACACTTTTCAGCAGCCTTCATTCCCGTGCATTTTGCTGCCGTCAGAAATTGAACGTAGCAACGGACATTTCATTCAGAGGTTACATCTCTTTCAGTGTGTAAAAGTAAGATTTTTAATTTTTCCTCGTTTTGAACGTGTGGCTTCACTTCCTTTCTATTAGCAATATGATGTGATTATTATAACCTTACGAAATTAATAAGAATGACATTCGAAGATAATGACGATTAATGTATTGCATTTCTTACCTAGCCCTGCAAACGCGTTGAAATCAATGGTTTCGTTCGTTTTTGTCTAGTATTTCCGTAGCTATATCTTGGGGTTAGCACGGTCCGTATACCATTACCAAGGTGCTTACCACGAAAACAGAATGTCTCATTTTCGATTCGCAATGCGGGCATTAACTTCATCTCAGGCAAAGTTTTATTTGGGTATATAAAGTTATCGCTGCATGTACGAACTTTAGGTCAAAATTAAAAAGAAATTGCTAAACGAGCTATGATACATTGGCTAACTATACTTCATGCCAGAGAATGCAATCAGTCCTCAGATTGTGGATTAAATTTTTCATCTTGAGATAGGAACAAAAGGATACTGGTTATACCCTGCCTGACAAAAAAAGTGAAGCATCCAGAAGGGGTGAAAGTAAAAAAATGAAATTTCACAGTTTGAGAGGATATGAATGTTATTTCAGTAATTACATAATCGAGTCAAATTCACGAAGAACTTGGCAAGATGAGGCAACTTTTCATTATGACTTTGCACTCCCTCTGTCTTGGATGCACTAATTCGATTGGAAAGGGTGTCATATAACCGTTGAATCCTCACTTGAGGAAAGCTTCCACGCAATTGTTATAATTGGTCTTTGATATCCTGGATACTGGAAAGGGGCTGGAAATGTCGTCCGAACTTGTCCGACACATGTTGTATCGAGGACTGTTCTGGGAATCTTGCTGGCCACGGGAGTACCTCAACATTACGCATTAAGCTCATAGAGACATATGGCGACCATCGACAAGCACATAACAGTTGAAAAATGACACCACGATACTGTCGCTTGGAAGGAAGCACGTGAGGAAACAGAATGTCCGCAAAGTACCGTTGTGCCGTCAGAGTTCCCTCTGTCACTACCAGCCGTAACGTGAAGTTACACCCGACGGTTCCCCACACAATGACGACAGCAGTAAAACAGCTCTGCCTGTCCAAGACATTAGGAGAACGGGACCTCTCCCCATATCGACGCCATTCTCGCCGATGACGGTCATCCAGGTAGTGCAGAAACGCGGAACATAATTAATGGCGTCGATTTGTGTTCAGCAATGAACCGCATACCCTCTCAACTCAGTGAAGTTTCTGATCATTTTCTCCTCCCTTCTGGGTTCATCACTTTTATGGTCAGACAGTTTATATTGGTGAGTTGCATAGGAATTTTATGCCAGAAATATTTGTAATTGGTCATAAATCGTCATGTATGTAACAGAAATACAGCTTTGTTTAGGGAAAAGTTCACACAAAAACAATGGGGTTATATTCCTACTAGTGTTTTGCTTATTGCACAATAGTTTCATGAAACGAAGTCTAAAAATTGTTATTGATAGGTCTACAGAATGTGGATATGAAGCCACTTTCAGTAAGTTCCTGTAGTTTGCAAGAGAATAATCGTAAAATGAAATGTTTAAACATTAAATAAATTAAAATAACCATTTGGACGCCTTATCTAGCTAGTACTTAGATTAGTATCAGGGCAACCATTGTGTGTTACAGTCCCTTTTTCGCATTTCTCATCTAATGACATAGGAAATATCCGATTAAACTAAAGTAATTTTAATTATTCCGTTTTCCAGATCAAACATGAACGTTGATCCTAAAGATGGTGGTGCTGATTCCATGAAGATCACGAATTTAAACCAACTTTTAAATTCAAACATCCCTAAACATCCCGCACGTGTTAAAAAACTTCACTTTAACGCAACTACAAACAAAGGAAATACTCAGCTCAACATAATTTTCCTACCTGACCATTACTGGCAACCTGACAAATATAAAAAATATTTTAAAATGTATGTTTGTACTTTTCATCAATATTATCACAAATTCCCAACGAAATATCGCTAGATTCAGTTCCTTTCAACCTCATCTGCTCCCTCATGAAAATAACTTCACAAATCAATAAATCATAGAAAAACGACAGTACCCCCTCCTACTTCCTTCCCCCCCCCCCTCCCACCTCTACTGTATCTTTCATCTCATCATTTTTGACTATCCCACTTAGAAGGTTTATAAGTAATTTGATTAGGTTTTATTATTTTTGTGATTTTTCCTCTGATCACTTATTTTAATATAGTCGTTTCCTGTGTCAACCGCTTACTGACATTTTTAATTTAAAAAAATAAAAACATCTACTAGTCTCAATAGAAACACCCTCCGTAATGTCGTAATGTGATCAGTAGGTATATTACAAATTATCTATCTTCTTCATGGGACTCTCTGTCTAATGGCAAGAAAGGAGATGGAAATATTTTCTATTGTGTTCTACTGCCCGGTTATTCGAAGCGAAGGTTAAAGCTACCATAAACGGGAGATATTATCAAAGCGCTATTAAGTTTGCCCCAGCTACGTCTGTATTTAAGGTTAATTGGCTGGCTGAAGTAATGACTTGCCGAGCATCAAAGCCGATAGCAGCGACATGCCACGGAAACAATGCCCACAATCTCGACCTGCGTCACAGGTAATTTCTGCCTCGGTACTGCTTCGCTCGCTCTCCAAGGAGAGGCAAGGCCTTTGAGCACAATCACCGGTAGATGGCAGGCTGCGTTACAGACGAACGCCGAAATATCACCGTCTATACCACTGAACACAAGATCTACAATCCTTAAAAGTTGATGAGACCTTTTATCGTGTGCACTACAAGCATATTTAAACAAGTCCATAGGAGAACAGAGGTTTACAGACCTGTTTATAACTAATTGTATTTAAGATAGTAAAATAAAAAATGCTGTCAGCATCTGTCTAAAAAAAGTTGTGACATTTATTCTTTTCTTTTTTTATTAGTAGAAAGGTAAATAACAGAATACGCACAAATGACGGTTGAAAACTACGGCAGTATTTCACCCAACCTTTGACCCTGACTTCCCCACACATAATACATTGAGTAGCCTGCTTTGTAAATCAAACAATATCTTTGACTTGGTTCCCCGACAAATTAAAAACCATCGGTCACTTACGCTACACTTTCTCATTTCGTTAGTGTTCATTCATATGTTTCTAATAACACAGCAAATTGTAGGAATTGCAAAAGAAACTAGATTTTCTTGGAAAATGCATGAGTTCCTTTTAGGACAATTTTGCCTTCAAGACATGATTGAGGCATGACTTTAAAAGTAGTGCTATCTATTTTCTCACGTTTCTTCTACCGTCATGCACAATATTTCATTGGCAAAAAAAAAAGTATAAGATAAGTGTGATACAGAATTTCAACCATGGTGGACTGAGAATATGGCATAATTAGTTAAGGTGATCTGTAAAATGGTGCCAATCAAATCTTTCTAAAAAAAAGAGAACCAGAGCAAAAAGAATAAATGCAGTAACAAGAAAAAATAAACAATTGACGTCTACGATTAAGTATGTTAGCAAGGATTGTAATACTAGTGCCTGCAAATGTTATTGCTCGGTGCGGTAAACCTTTTAGCGAGGGGAAGTTTTGAAGGAAGCCTGGTTAACATGCACCCCTTTACTTTTTTTAAATTTTGAAAATAAATATAAGAGAATTATTCGCATCAAAGATCTTCTTTTATCCAGAACTACAATAAAAGATAGAACAATAAAATGGGCGGAAAATGTAAAAGAAAAACAAACAAATGACATCAAGTCACCCCCCTCATACAGTTGTATGTTGACGAAAGTACTGATGTAATTTTTCGAAGTGATTAACATTAAAAATTCGCTTCGAAAACGTTTATCAAATGACTCCACTTCAGCTAGCATTCTGCTAAAAGTAACAAAGTATGAACCGAATATAACTTATTTGACATCTAACATGCAACAACAGATTTTTCAGTAGTTTCATATCTTTTAATTAATACAAAACTGTTGATGTCAATATTGATTAGTATAAAAAAGTTTATTTCTGGTTGTAAATATAAAGTTTTAAGGTAATAGTATTTAATTTTATTTATTTCTCCATTAATCACTAAGTCATGATGGTTTGATGGCACGTCATGGCTTCATTCAATATTTGTTTTGAAAAAATGGCACGTCGACCAATAAAGGTTCGCCATCCCTGCCTTAGAGAGTTTTTAATCACCAGGGAGTCTGCGCTTCACAGCTCATAGCAATAGATATTGTTAATATGATAACTGTAATAGTAATGAACGAATCTGTAAGTCTTTCATTCTGCACTTGTATAACATGATGTGGGAGATCGTGGTACACAGTTCCTAGTTACCAGAAAGCCTATCAAAGCCCTAGAATAAATATCAAACCGCAGTGATTCTATCATAACCGTCGCGGTGCAATCTGATGATGGATTCATTTAGAAGTCGACGAAACAAATTGAAAATAAAGAATAATTTTATATATATATCGCTTGGTTCTCGAGATAGTCTTGACTTAAATGTGATATGGTTAGGCTGATACGCACCCTACACCAAAAGGAAAATTAACAGTTTCATAACTTTAAAATTTGCCACACCAGTTTTTTGAGGATATCCTGGAAAAAATGTGTAAGAAAATAATGAAAAAGAAACTTTCTTTAGACGTGATGCGACAGAAGATTTAAGATACGTCACAGAAATAATAGTACATAACAACAACCATTTCCAATGATATTATTCACGAAAAATATAGTATTTGCACTCTGCAAAAACGAATGTAAATTCGCTGACAAGTTTTCAAGATTCAGTATAAATAAATTCCTCGGATGTATGTAATGAAGTATATTAGTTACTTAATAACCTGTATGCAACTATCCTTAATTCTAAAGCTATCGTATCTCATAGGTTGTATGGCTAGTTTGAAATGATGCAGTCTGGACCAGATGCGGCAATTTGAAGATGCATTCTTATGTAACAAGGCGAGATATTTCGAGATTTCGTTTAATTCTAGACATATCGTGTCTCAAAGCTTATGTTGATACGTTCAAATGCAGCCAGAACAAGAAAAATTTAACTTGTCGCTACAATTTGACGAAGTACTCTTGTATAAGTAAACGGGATACACTATGTAAAAGTTGATGTGGCTAGGATGAAGTGCTGCCTGGACCAGAAGTAAAATTTCACTTTGCGCACTATCATTGCCTCAGGAATATTTCTACTTACGATTTTTCGAGACCTAAGCGAGGTATCAAAAAAATTTTGTTCTTCTATTTTTTGGCATTAATAATTTCATTGGAGATGGTTATTGTTCGGTACTATTAATTCTGTGCCATATTGAAACATTTCAGTTGCATCACTTCTAAGGTACTTTTTTTTTCTTTTTCTAGAAAAAAACGGATGTGGCAAATTTTAAAGCTATGGCACTGCCAATTTCCTTTCCGATGCAGACTGCATATCAGCCTAAGTATATCACCTTTCAGTCAAGATATTTCGAGAACCAAGCGAGATATAAAAAAAGTGTATTCTTTATTTTTTGTTTCGTCGAACTCTGTAAGAATCGATCATGACATTGTGGTGCCATTGTAATGATAGTGCCGCCAAAACCTCTCTTCAGTGCATATGGAATAAGCAAATACTTCACAGTTGATGGTGATTCCTCCGTCGGATGGAAACATAAATTTTGTGACCACTTGGTAATTAATGGCATTTTTGACCTATTTCTCTAGTTTCCGTGTAATTTCCGTAATGTAATTTTCAAGGGTGCCCATCCGAATAGTGTCGTAAAAACACAATGTTTCCACAATTGTCTCTGTTATTTGGTGCCGCATGGCTTTCGGTTGTTGTAGGTATGTTGTTCCTGTTGTAATTTCAATAACTTATTGACTTTGATGCTTTCACTCCCCACCCCCAATTGTGCTTAAACATATTCAGACTTGCAGTACAGACACATGAAGATTTTTTTTAAGTAGGGATCATGATCTGTGACCACATTCTTGGTGCGAGTTGGTGATCTTTGATTCAATTTAATTGAGATGGAACACATGCTCCTGTGGCAATTTCACTATATATATTATTTTTACATTTTTTTTTATCTGCCTTCTTTTTACCTCTGCGAATTTTAATTTTAAATTTTCTAAGTGTTTTTGTTAAACAATTCATCACTTCCCTTGAAATTTTTTTCCCCATTCCAGACTCACTTCGCAAAAATATTCTTACACCCTTATGCCCATAATCGATTCCTAGCTTGTGGCATGGTCATCTTTTCCCATCCCACTCTTAATTCTTCCACCAATATCTTTCATCTCCCAATCACCAATATATGGCTGGTAATCTTCATGCACTCTTTTCACCTTCCTTCGGTCTTTCAGTGAATCCCATACCAACTCATTTATTACGTCAGTTCATTATTTTGATTCAGTATGTCTATATCCCAATTTAAAATAATCAGAATAGCTCACCTTATAGCAGTCATTGTATAGCCTGTATATTAAAACTTGTAGCGTTTGTTGCTTATTTATCGAATAAAATATAAACTAGATTACATTATCATTTCGGCGAAAAACAATGGGATGTGAGCAATAGAGAAACGGTTTTTATACATTTTTCTTTTCTCCAGTGATCTATCAGTATTTATTCCGAAATTCAAATATGTTAACTTACAGAGCTTTAAGTCAAAAATATTGCCACGTAATAAATTAATCTTTGGGGTACAATATGTTTATTGCCTAGTTCTAAGTAATGGATTGAAGATGAACGTTGTGAACAATTTAGATTTTCAGTGAAACAATTTAGATTTTGATGAAAAAGAGTGACTACTCATTCATGCATCTATATAAGAAATTCGGAATAATCTCAATGGCTATATTTCTTATCTTAGTGATGTTAGAAGACATTCTCTTCTAAACAATCATAGTTCAATTCATTTTTAATACACACGAAAGCTGTTTAATTCATAGTTAGATGCCGGGTAGACAGGGTGAGGCTAGTTGCGTTTCTCGACTTCCTTTCTGTTATTATGTAAAACGTTTATACGCGAGTCTTCAAGTTATCAAACACCTCAACCTCTCTTAAGAAGAGATTTAACTCCAACGCGTCACATTAAGAACCACCTTTCACTGCTCAGCTTAGTTCTTTCTTATCTTTGACTGTTGACGGATCACCACCATGTTCGTTGAACACTAGCGCTAATTAAGTGAGACACTTCACCGCAACAGTTAACCAGGCATTCTATGATATTATTGTGGTCTCGTCTGTTGATCTCAGATAACAGATGAAGTGTGTGAAAGTGACAAGCGGAAACATTCAGGATCTCTGCAGACACGAAAAGAGAAACGAGGTACTACAAACAACGTTGTTGTTTTAGTTTACCTTCCGAAGGCCACAACGATGGAGTCAATCTGATGAATGGACAATTGGCCATTAATTTATACGCAGAGAATTCTTTGTCTTTCTTTTCATTTATTCTGCTGACTTCTAATGTGCTTTTATTCTCAAGCACTAATGACGTAACAATTTTTTTCACTTATTGACTCGTTGGCCGTACATTACATACTACGTTTTACAGATTGGACACATATGATATAATGCATTACCAGCAATGTTATAATTTTATTGATACACTAACGTAAGACCGTGACTGTTTATTGCGTATCGTCACGGGTCTAGAATAGATCCAGTTTTTAGGATGAAAGATTATGACAGATTGACTTGATTTGACCAAATATAAACTTGACCTGTGTTTCAGGGTGAATAAAATCTCTTGAGCTTGAAGAAGCATTAATGAAGGTAGGTATTAAACACAAACATGGGTGATAGCGCAATCGTATAATTGCTTAAATACAAACTTGACTTGTATTTGACCTTTAAAGTTCACTCTGCAAAATTTTAAAAATTCCTTTTTGCTTCGAAAGCATCACGTTGTTTTTTCTTGAGACTGGGCAAACACTAATGCAAATCATTGGTCATAGTATGTGTTACAGCCAGAGAACTTGATACGCATTCCATATTACTAAACAGTTGAACAACTCCGAACAATTGAATTACCAGAATAGTTGATTCGGTAACATATTTGGTGTGATGTCCACATAAAATTACCTAATAGCTCATGTAAAGCGAACATGAACAAAGATCACTAACGAAAGTGGTCATTAAAATGCATACAAAACAAATAAACCCTAATGCACAAACTTTGGTCAAGCAACATCATTAGTGAAAGTTTTAATTAAATTGAAATTTAACCTAAGACGGAATGACATTTGGCATTAGTGGTTACGGCAGAGACCATGAGTAATATAATTTTTTTAACTTTTTTTAAGTTTCTTTTATTAGCAACATGTTACTGAAAACAGATCCGCCTTTTTTTAGCCGAAAAAATTATCAATATCTTTTTAACTATGAAACGGTACGAAAAGCAAACGTAATGAATCTATTATGCCAAATAATTTGGTAGCAGCTGCTTAGCTATCAAATTGTGGACATAACCACGAATTTCTTCTAATGATATCTCTGGTCGCTGTTTTATGAGCGAAGGCTGACACGTGACACCGTTCTCCAGCCAATAGCTACCGAGGTGAGTAAATGAGTGAGCTTACGAAATTATATAGTAGATGCTCAAGAATCCGTAAAAAACTTTGAATGCATCTTTAAGTTTCATTGAATTACATATTGTGTATAGAATCACTTTGTAAATTAATTAACAAGTTCAGATTTATTTAGTAGGTACTGTCCCACGTTTTAAGTTACTAGTTTCCTTAATTCATGTCTCGGCTTGTTCAATCTCGTAGTTCGTTTACTGCTCGACGTTACATAGTTTGCGAATGACAAAACGATGTTACATACGACCAGTAATATGAGAATGATTTTTAACTGCTTCAGAAGAATCTGGATAGAAGATATATTATGGGTAAATCAATTTGTAATTAAGATAAATATCATAAAAATACAGTTTATTAGGTATTGAAATAGAAAAATAATGTTTTGTTTGATATTAAAGTACAGGAATTACATGCTTATCATTTGACTAGAGTAAATCCCGTTAAACGGGCAGCGTGCTTGGCTAATGACATATTTTTAGAGTGCATACCGATAACAGTCTCATAAGTTATGATAAAAATACCCTCCGTTTATCTGCTACTTCTTCCAACACAGTAAATGGGAGGTAAACAGAACATACAATGACTCATACTCGCAAGGGGACGTCCAATAATTACGTGTGGTGATATAGGAGGGAGGGGGGAGGGCGAAAACTCACAAATGAGGATGAGGGGGGGGGGGGACCACAGAAATCTAACGTCATTTTTTTAATTCCTTAAAAAACAGTAGAGCTAAAATAAGGTCTACAAAAGCCACCAATCCCAACTTTAGGTGGGGAATAACCACCCTTGGAAAATAGAGAGCTAAAAAAAAGGTCTCGAAAATCTACCAGGTCAATTGCAGGGGGAGGAGTCCCTTCCAGATCTCATCTGGGTTTCCGAAAAAACGCCTCACGTAATTAATGGACGCACCCAACGCATCTCTCTTGGCGTTATAATGTTTTTATACTTCTGCACACAGTTTTTATACAACTTGTAATTACTTCCTTAGAGCGCGTCAAAAATTTCTAAGGAAAGTATAATTTAAAATATGAATAATGATGAATTATTTTATTGATATATTTCGTGATTACCTAAGTTTCGTGTAAACTTTCCCTGAGTTTTTAATAAACTTCCTTGTTTCTGACGTTCTAACAAAAAAATTCTTAGATTGTGTTATGACGTGGTTCCAGTAACGGCTACAGAGAATCGATCGTAAACATCGGAAGGTCTTCTCCTTACATGAATTTTTGCATTTAATAGTCGTAAATAAACAACAAGAAACACGTAAATTAAACGAACGTCGCGTTATAATTTATTAAATTTCTGTCTCGCATCATAATATTTTATCTTTGCCCCTCATATTTTTATGTAGTTACTAACACAACAGACTAATGAATTTATCTGGCATCGCAGTTACACTGTAACTATATAAGTGCATATAAAATCAAATTAAATTATTTATTTGGAATTTATTCTTCCATTTAAAGGTATAGTTGCAAATATATACAGTGCAATTAATTATTTGAAATTTCCCGGCTAGTAAAGCAGTGCTGTGGCGACAGACAGTGTAACTAAGACCGCGAGAATCATCTGACTCTTCGAAGGTAGCCAAGCTATCGAGAGGGTGTTCACTCTCCAGATACAACTCATTATATTAATGTGGATAATAGACTCAATTAGACAGGACGCATTGGTCAGCCACTTGAATGAATTTGTTGTGGTAGTATGGGAGCCACGTTATTGGTATTGTTATTACGTCTACTACAATTTTAATGATTAATATTTTTTATTTTACATTTTTCTTAATTAATTTTTTTATATAATCAGATCTGTAAATTGATTTAATTCTTTAATCTCGGGGCCAGGCAAAGACTATATGTGGTGTAATGAATGCCAAGTTATTCAGGGAGTGTAGCGTTAAACATAACCAAATAACGCAAGACATGGTGGAGGGTACGTTGGTAGGAACGAACTGTAAAGGAAGATAAAAATTTTAATACATTAAATAGAACTGGTAAGGATTTGGGAGAGACTATACTATTTTTCCAACCAAATGTCAACTCTCCTTCACCCTGTTTGCACGGACGAGGCTCTGGCGACTGAAAGATTCCCGGTATAAGGAGTCACCACTGCTTGCCAACGGCCTCCGAAAGGAGGGCGGAAGAGCGGGAGCGGTTCAGGGCACCCTCTTGCCCTTGGGGTTGGAAACGGCCCCTAAAGGCGGATGAATCAGAAATGATCAACGGCATGGGGATGCAGAAGGCAACGGGAAACCACTGCATTAAAGACCCAAAGGGTATCCCGAGGACATGTAATCCTCTCAAATTACATATATCATGATGGCTTCTTCCTGGGTAAAATATTCCGGAGGTAAAATAGTCCCCCAATCGGATCTCCGGGTGGGGACTGCTCAGGGAGGAGTCATCAGAATGGATAGAAACATTCTACGAGTCGGAGCGTGGAATGTTAGAAGTCTGAATAGGGCAGGTAGGTTAGAAAACTTAAAAAGGGAGATGGAACAACTTAAGTTAGATGTTGTTGGATTAGTGAGATTAAATGGAAGGGACGCACAGGATTTCTGGTCTGGGGAACACAGGATAATTAGCACACAAGCTGTCAATGGAGTCACTGGTGTAGGATTTGTAATGAACAAGAAAGTAGGGAAACGGGTGAGTTATTATGAACAGTTTAGTGACAGGATTATTTTGATGAGGTTAGAAACTAAGCCCGTCCCAACCACATTAGTACAAGTATATATGCCAACGTCACAGGAAGATGACGAAGAAATAGAAAAAATATACGCTGAAATTGAAGAATTAATCCAATATGTGAAAGGGGAGGAAAATCTAATAATCATGGGTGATTGGAATGCAATAGTGGGAGAAGGAAAAGAGGGGAATACTGTAGGAAGTTTTGGTCTAGGAGAAAGAAATGAGCGAGGAAGCAGGTTGCTAGAATTTTGTGAAAGATATAAGCTAGTAGTGGCGAACACACTGTTTAAGAACCATGCAAGAAGAATATACACCTGGAAACGTCCTGGGGATACAGGCAGATATCAGCTAGATTATATCATGGTCAAACAGAGATTCAGGAATCAAGTTCTAGACTGTAAAGCGTACCCAGGAGCAGACATAGACTCGGACCACTAATTTGATAGTAATGACGTGCAGGCTGAAATTCAAGCGAATAAGGAAGCAGTATAAGCAGAACAGACTAGAAGTGAATAAACTGAAACAATCTAGCACAAGAGAAAAATTTGCAGAAATGGTAGACTTAGGTCTAAGAAGTAACTGTGAAAGGAGCTCAACCGAGGACGAATGGAATGCATTAAAGACCGAAATAATGAAAGCTGGCAAAGAAACATTAGGCTTTAGGGAACAAGCTGCCCGAAAACCTTGGATCACAGAAGAAATTTTGGCAGCTGATGGATCAGAGAGAGAAGGTACAAAAATGCTCAGGATGAAGCAGGAAGAGAGCAGTACAGGCAATTTAGAAATCAAATAAATAGGAAATGCAAAATAGCAAAAGAAAAATGGCTACAAGAAAAGTGTGAAGAAGTAGAAAAGGAAATGGTCGTAGGAAAAGTAGATGTTGCATATAGAAAGATCAAACAGAATTTTGGAGAAATGAAGAAAAGAGGTATGAACATTAAAGCTGCCGATGGGAAACCTCTTTTAAGCTCAGAAGATAGAGCTAACCGATGGAAGGAATACATTGAGAAACTGTATGATGGGGACGACTTGAACAATAGTGTATTGGAAAAGGAAGGCGATGTCGACATTGATGACTTAGGAGATCCTGTTTTGAGGACAGAATTTAATAAAGCTCTGAATGACTTGAAAGCAAATAAGGCAGTTGGAATTGATGAGATCCCTGCAGAACTTCTTAAATCTCTAGGAGAGGAAGGAATCGAAAGATTATTCAAGCTGATATCAAAAAGTTATGAAACAGGAGAAATTCCAACTGATTTTAATAAAAATATCATCTTCACACTTCCAAAGAAAGCACAAGCCGACAAATGTGAGAATTATCGCACCATTAGTCTAACATCACATGCTTCAAAATTACTGACCAGAATAATATACAGAAGGATGGAAAGGGTAGTAGAAGAGATAGTAGGTGAAGATCAGTTTGGGTTTAGGAAAAATCGCGGTACAAGGGAAGCAATTCTGTCTTTAAGATTAATACTTGAAGGGCGGATCAAGAAAAACAAAGATACTTTTATGGCATTTGTTGATTTAGAAAAAGCTTTTGATAATGTTAGGTGGGACAAGATGTTCAAAATTTTAAAGAAGTCAGGTCTAAAGTATCGAGATAGAAGAATACTCTATAAACTATATAAGAATCAAGTGGCTGTAATAAAAGTAGAGAATCACGAGAGACATGCATCAGTTAAAAAGGGTGTGAGACAAGGTTGTAGTCTATCCCCGTTAATATTCAACTTGTATGTAGAAGAAGCAATGAAGAAAGTCAAAGAAAAATTTCCATGTGGCATAAGTTTTCAGGGAGAAAAAATCAGTATGCTACGATTTGCTGACGACATTGTCTTATTAGCAGAGAGGGCTGAGGATATTGAGAAGTTATTGAATGGCATGAACAAAATACTGAAGGAAGATTTTGGACTGAATATAAATCAAAGTAAGACAAAAGTGATGAAATGTAGCAGAAATGATACCAATACTAGCAGATTAAATATAAAAATAGGATCTGATGCAATAGGAGAAGTGAGTGAGTTCTGTTACTTGGGAAGCAAAATTACAACCGATGGCCGAAGCAGGAATGATGTTAAAAGCAGAATAGCACTAGCAAAAAGAGCCTTCATGAAAAAGAGAAACCTTTTAGTTTCAAATATTGATCTAGGAATTAGAAAGAACTTCTTAAAACTCTATGTGTGGAGCACAGCACTTTACGGTAGCGAAACATGGACTTTAGGAATACCGGAAAGAAAGAAACTTGAAGCATTTGAAATGTGGTGCTACAGAAGAATGCTGAAAATTAGGTGGACAGACAAAGTAAGAAATGAACGAGTTTTGGAAATGATGGGTGAGAAAAGAAGTTTATGGAAGAAGCTTACAGGAAAGAAGAGACAGGCTGGTAGGTCATATTTTGAGACATGCTGGATTGGTTAATTTGTTAGTGGAGGGAACAGGTTGAAGGTAAGAACTGTAGAGGTAGACGGAGATTAGAATATATGAAGCAGGATAATTGAGGGACGTGGGTTGTAACGGGTATGTAGAAAATGAAGAGGTTAGCACAGGATAGGAAGGGATGGAGGATTGCATCAAAACCATCTAAAGACTGACGACAGCAAAAAAAAAAACGGAAAATAAGCGAGGGTTGATTTCTGGCAAGGAGCGGACAGCTAAGACTCCGTATCCTCGGACGGAAACAGTCCCGTTAGCAAGCCCGCCAAGTTGTCGCCTCCAGGCCAGCGGACGTTGCACCTGACGCTGGGGGGGTGGCAATGGCGAAGGTCGGCGAGTTTTCTCCCGCCACGCCAAGAGACGCGTGAGCACGAATCCACGTATCTGAATACGCGAGGTGGAACACGTGATTTCAAGAAGCCCATTTCCTCCAATGAGAAGTGGTATTCGGGTTTTTTTATATGTTTCTTTCTGTCCACATGTGACTACGGAGAGGAAGAAGCGAATCTTTCTCCTACAGTGGAGAGGAACGGTGGACTTTTTTCTCCGACAGTGGAAAAGAACGGTCGACTTTTTCTACGGCAGTGGAGAGGACGAGGACGGTTCGACAGAGCTGATGTCGTACTGGTAGTCGTCTTATAAGATCGCAGATTGGCGATCCTGGAGTGACGATAGACCCCCATGTCACGCAGATAGGCTGTGACACAACTTGCAGAGTCGCTGTCAGCAAATTGGTAAAGTACTCCGCCAGGCATGACGAGTTCACGAGACTGTTGAATTCCGTAAGCGTCCTGAGATTACGAGACTTGCTCTTTTACAAAACCCTGAGTTAGCTGGCAAAGATTTGTGAAACGTGATAGTACGAATTTTATTGTGACTATTAAACTATTAAAGGCACCCGAGATTCTATGTTGTAAATGTCTAATGTTACAATTGTTAACGTTGTTCATTTTCAATATCATTTGTTAATTTTGGTATTTAAATTTGCAGTAGGTGATTCATGACTTACATTAAAAATAAATTCAAATACTGTTTGCTTGAAATAACGGCGTATTGTAACGTCTAGGCTTCTTGTTTGCTTGTTTGAGTGATGTTAACGGTAAATGTAAAGTGGCCTAGCGATGTAGAAGCCATAGCAATTAAATAAAAAATCAATGTCAGATCTTTTAAGGCCTGACCGATGTTGGAAGATTCTTGCCAATCAAAGATTTTTAATTATGATAGTTAATTTTTAATAAAAATTAATAAAATCCCCCCCTCTCAAAAGCCGCATGTTACAGTATAAAATATGGGAACTGGAGGTGGTTAGATTTGTTTCAAGGAATTAAGCTTACAATGACAATAAATAAGTCATAGTATTAGGAGTTGTGGTTGGAAACCCTTGTAAAAACAGGAGGCTGGTGAAGGAGATACGGCATACATTAGTGGTTAGACTTGGAAGAATGTCATCAATTAGGAGTGATAATTAGAAATCATGAGAGGACTACGATGATAAACAAATAACTTTATTTTCAAGCATAAAAATGTGGTAAACTTTTCATTTGCAAGTAAAAAGAATAAAAGACTGAGATAAAATATTGGGCTAAGTGGTGATCATTTTCATTCAAATACATGAAAATATTTAAGTAAATAATGGTGTAATACAGAAGTAGGTGTTTGAATATCAACTCGATTATCATCAATAACTACACTCTTTCATCTTCAACTGGAGGATCAAGGCCATGTTCCGCTCGCCCCCCCCCCTGCCCCCTCTTCAACCACGCCAATACTTACCGTTCATACCCCTACAGGTTCATGAGTGCAAATTTGACAACGGTAACGCTTTCCTATTAGCATGTAGTGATAAGGGCAGTGGAGGTGGGGATGGAGCAGGATGACCTTGAGCCGCCTCTGTGTTAACTGAACAGACTGTAATAATAAATGGTTAATAGTTTGGGCTATTCCTTTGCATGTGCTGGATGCTTAACTACAGCAATTCGTTGGTAGTAGGCCTGCAAGTTTCAATACCGAGTCCCAACCGCTATTAAGTTCGAAGATACAGAGTATTTCATGCCAATTTACAATTTATACGTGGGAATTATTGTTTTATCTTTGCCCCACTCGTTATTTTCAGTCATTCATCATCCTATTTTACAATATTTGATTATTGTAGGGGTCCAGTTTCTTCTGCAGTTGCTTGATAAATTAGTATTTGTTGTTTAATAATATGCCATTACTGTTGGATATTGTTTTTTTTCCGAGCGTTTCGCCTCTCGCCGAGGTATCTTCAGCGTACAGTTTTGCTGTAATATGTGATTTGTTATTGACTTTAGAATACAATGATTTTTAGATTTACCAAAATTATTCTTATATAGGCAGCATAATATTACTTATGTTCATATAAAAGTTTGATTACTAATATTTTTATATCCGCTTTGGATTATCATGCAAGATGTTTTGTTTACATAAGTATACTAGGATATGTTTTATATTGTAACTTACATTTTACATTTGCATTTTGAGGTGCGGTCGTTGCTCGCCTGCGACCTCAACTAGCATGTTGTTTTTTACACTATTGCATTTGGTATTTTACAATAGATTTGTGATTTTCTGGAGGTCTTAAAGCGTATTGTTTTCGTTGTTACCATGAGTTATATTCGAAGTGACTTAGTGCGAATAGAGTAAAATGTTCTCCAGTTGTGTAAGTGACTTCATCCTGTGTTACAAGTTCAAACGTATCACATCGCCTAATCTAATTCTTTGATTTTACTTTTCAGCCTATATTCCTTCGGTTTATTATTTTTAAAGTAGGACGAAATCTCGAGAAGCGTTGGGCGCGGAGACGAAAAATTTTGAAAGCCAGGGAGGATTAAGCAACTGAGTTGGCGTGAGACAAGAGTTACTTTAAGTTTGTAATAACCTTACATCATAGAGTGTGTGCACTGCTAATAAAAAGTTAAGTGGGAAGTTTACGTACAGGTTCAAATAATGTCGCCACATCGTGGAAGCAACGCTGTTAAAGAAGTTTCAGTACTTTCTGTAAAAGCGTAGGAAGATATATATGCACACACAGTACCGTTTAGAAATTCTTCCATACCGGTGAAGGCAACGTGAAATCATCGCAGTTCCATCTTTCTAGAAAGTTGTTATGGGAGTATCAATCTCCATAGAAACCACCTACGCCAAGATACCTGGAATACAAACATGGATATATTTGAAATAAATAGGGTCCATCATTTGTTGCAAATATGAATCTTGTGTAATAAATTAAGACCTACGTACTCATAAACACACTGCTTAAGTTGCCCGGAATGTCATCCTGCTTACCTTACGTACACTTGTCTAACCGGCTACCGCAAGCTCCGGGCAAACTTAATTAATTCCAGTTTATTTTCTTGCTACTAATAGTCTTCATTAATTCCTTGACTCATTAAAACTTTTAGCACACATTAGCTCCATTATCTTCCTCGGTTATTAAACCGTGTAACTTGTTCTAAAAGCCGATATATATCAAGTCACGAACCGTAAAAAATATCATGCTTCACGTCTTTGAGTTATTACAGTGCAACAGCCATTTATTATTTTGACGCCATTATTTCTCATCTGTAAAACACTGCGCTCTTATTATTGCCCTTGACCTTGGTTACAGCTTTTACTTTGTTGTGGTAGTCACTGATCGGATCTTAACCCTATGTTCTTAACTTAATAGCTTACAAACAATTTTATTAATATCGACCGAAAATGGGTCTGCTTATTACAGATAACTTCCCCAATCGTCGAAGCTTATTATAACTGAAGAATCAGAATAAGTTTCATGTACTTAAGAAGCCTCTAAATATTAACAGCTATACGATTTCAATTACTGGGTTAGTTTTCAGAAAATGTCTGAAGTGATAATGTGTTGTATAACAACTTTTTCGCAAAAGTTTCAGTCAATATTTTTATGTAAACAGTAAATCAATATTAATTAATGTAAAGTCATCGAGTAACTGATCTAGAAGAAACGCGTTACTTCTGCCATCAAACTCTTTATCGCCATGCTCAAGTGAAATGCTGATCGGATCGGAGGACGGGAACTTTAAAGGCGATCAACGAGAGCTATGAAGTTCTGGTCTTCCGAGCTGACCAATACGTCACGTGTGATGGCTACGGAGTAATTTATCGCCGAAATATCGTATGAAAACACCATTTTTACGTTCTTAGTTATCCGAGAACATTACGTTAATAACAAATGCCTCGGATCTCTTCGTTATAATATAGTGTAACAGTAGTTCATAGTTGGCTTCTGTTTAGGAATTTGTATCAGGAACTTGGTACCTGTTTCTAAAAATGAAAGAGTTTTATTGTGATTGTATTTTCTCTGAACTTTATACAAATTTTCTAAGTTATGCTGCTTTTAGTTGCCTCTACGATATTTCTTCATGAGAAGGCTTGAACATCGAATTGCCATTGTTATCTGAGTGGAAGGTTAGAGATAATATTTAATGTCCACGAAGTACTCAATTGGACACAATATGCCAGAATTTAATATTATATTTTGGCCGAGTGGTATTTGTATTCTACGTCAATTTGATGTATTCTAATTTTACTTTATTACTTTTTAGAAACCTGCCCCTTTAAAAACAGTTTTATTCTCAGAAAAAGAGTTTTTCCATGAGTCCAACAGTCCAGGCTGCTAAAGCTGTACTAAGATTTTCAGAAATCGTTCTAACTGAGACAGTTTGTCTAACATGACCATAAAACAGTAGTCGCGAAAATTTATCGACTGTATGAATAAGATACGTGAGATGTAAAATTTGAAGCCACCATTCTGCTGGTATTCACTCAAGTAAATTCTATATTTATTCTTTATACCATAAAAGTCATTCACATCTAACCTCGCTACATCTAGAACATCTTTTTTTTTTGTTTACTGTGGCTTTACGCCTTGCCGTGGTCATTAGAATTGGGATACAAGGAACGGGAAGGAATTCGGCCATGGTCTTTTGAAGTAAGTATCCGGGCGTGCAGTGATTTGTGGAAACTATGGAAACCCAAATCTGCATGCCTCGAAGGGCATTCGAGCCCATGTCCTCCCGAATCCAAGGCCAGAGCGCCAACCGCTCACCCACCACCCTAGGTCCTAGAACATTTGTTACTGTTTTATTTACTGTTCATATTGCGTAGATTTGACATTGACATCAATGTCCTCATGGTAGTTGATTATCATATCCTGAGTATGTTGTATTCGAAGATATTTAACTCTCCATTTACTCCACTAGATTTGCATGTAGATCCTCACCTAGAACAGTATATCCAATTAAATGTTGCAAACCATTAATAATATAGTCACTATGGAAAGCAAAGAATTAGTTTTCTACAAATTCCATTGCAGGATTTTTTTGCTTGGGAGAATTCATCGACATTTCATGTCTTATTCCGCATCGGATCTGGTAATCAGCAACTAACGAAAAGTTCTGTCTGTCTTCTCACTTCCAATTATTACACAAAGCAGCATAAGCATTATTGCGAAAATTCTTCAATTTTCCTCGCTCAAATCGCTATTATTCACGCTCAGGTCGGCCACCCATTTCAGTTAGACTTGGCCCTTCACGATATTGAATATTTATCGTAAAACTCAGTCTCTGTACAGCAACTGTAATATATAACACACAGCCTGTATTCCAATATCACAGTACTCCACATGCGAATATGTGTAGAGTTGTGATGGATATTAAAAGCCGCATACTGTGTTTGTTTAAAACAACCCACTTCTACTGTTGAACGCGAATGCGTATTACTCTTCAGCTAACGAGGACTGCCATATTGCGATTCACAAGTACTTTTGAAGAGTAGCATGTTAATTAGCAACAGCAAGTGGATGAAATATTTTCAATTTTTCAAGCGTTCTCTACTCTGTTCTGGAGTTCAACAAGGTATCCTCGTATATACAGATTAGATTTTGATTTTTATAAACAGTAAAACGAAAATATTTGTATCTGCATAATTGCACGAGCTGAGCTGATAGGAAGTTAAGAATTGTTTATTTTTGTTAGCTACTTATGAGTCTTGTAGCCGGAAGCTTGGAAGATTCACTGCACTAATCTTAGGCATTTATTTGAGGCGTTATGAGGCGTTTCAGGAGTATTAGCGCGTGACGCAAGGTCTGAATACATCGTTAGAGTAAAATGTTGCAACAGATTACTTCATGCCCGAACCATCTCCAATCGTCGCGTCCGGAAATGTTGCACCAAATCGGGAAATTTAAGAAACAGGGGTCAGAAGGTAGAATGGCGGTTTTCCGTCATTTCGCATTCAAAGAGCGTGTGTGGTATTGTGATGAAGCACACCTATGTCATTAATGGAAGTGAATATCTCCTTGTATATTAGCTGAATCTGTCATTTTGTGGTTTTGGGAATGAGTATTGGTCAGTAAAAGGTATTTAGTCTGTTTAATAAGTGAAGTGCTGCCAAATATTAATTTCTTTCTTCAGAAAGTTTTTCGGTATTCTTGAGAAGCCTGTGTTTCAAATTGTCGTAATGTAGTGGTGAAGGCCAGCTAACCTCGACAGTGAATAAGGAGCGTCCATAAAACACGAAGCTCAATTTTGGCCTCCTATGAACCCCCTCTCCCCTGACCCCCCCCCCTCACGCACCCCGAAGTGGCTTTTGTCTCTACCCCTCCCTCCCCCCTCTCCCAACGTAGCACGTAGCTTTTTTCCTTTTTGATTCCAAAAGAAATTTTTTTACTGTTTTCTCTTGTCAGACTATTGTAAATTACATACGGAGATAATTAAAGGAGGAAATAAATATGCACATGCTGTTGTGTTTTCTGTACCTTACTTCGATTCTGAAAAATGATATCAACGGAAAGCAACGTGGCCTGGTTCGGAAACCCCCCTCCCCCACGTAGCGCAGCGTAGGCTTCCAGCCAACACATCCCCTCCCCCACCCCCACCCCCTTGGACCGAGCCATGTAGTTTGTGGACACTCTCTTAGATGCGATTCAGCAGACTTTTGATACAAATCTTTCTCTCTTCACGAAGTCAGATCTGCATTGATAAATGAATACAGTCATACTATGTACCATTTACTATAAAATATTTAAATTGTTCGTTATCGCTCTAGCAAGAAATGTTGGTTTAGTCAGAATAGTGAAGACATTCAGATACTTTGTGTGATGTAGCATTATGAGTATGAAGATTAAATTGTTATTGACTAGTGATAATGTTTTGGTAACATGTATGTAACTAGTAACGGAAACATAATTAGAGCTTCATTAATGTGAAAATTTACGGGGAACTTTCTTTGTAGCATGTAACCAACGCATAATATTCTTGAACCAAAGAATTGAGTCAATAGAAGACAGAAAATTTGCAAGTGGTCTAATTACCCTTGTGGGTAGTAGATTTTCTGATTGGATGTTGTCAATATCGGCCGGTTAGCCTGTGGAAGAAAAGTAATACTGTTAAATATAAGAGATCACTCTGTTATGCAAAATTATTTTACTACATCAAGTAGTTTGAAAACTCTTTCCATTACTTTGGTTTTTTCTGAGTTTCACGACCCTTAACTAACCTGAAGTATCTATTGAGTGTAACTGTCGAATGGATGGCGATTATAACTGCTTTACTACACCACGAAAAGTAATAATTCAAAGTTTATGATTGGGAAACAAACGTTACAGGTTATAAAAACGTTTCTGAGACTTTCCACATTTTAATTACGTGAGAGTGTTAATTTTGAAAATCATAATCGAAAGAGTAAAAATTCTTTAACAAGTCAAAGAATAAAACTAATTAATTTTACTATCAAAGTTGTAGTTAATAATGCAGAAATATGGTTCCCCGATATGACATTGAATTTAAAGGATTTTTAACTCTGGATCAAAATGTTGCCCCAGAATCTCTGCCGCTAATGTAATTAACGTCATGAACAAAATTTCCTATGTCTGTATGAAGATATACGGGAAGGCACGTACTTCATATACCATATCTCACTAACCTGTAGGATATTTGTCACAGCCTTATACCAGTTAATTTTTAAAAAAACATTCTTACGACTTTGTATCTCCCAATCCAATTCCAAATAGAAGCTCATCGGTTTTGATAACATTAAAACTTCTGTACATCATTCTCGAGGTGTTAGACATCTATAGACTTGACTGGCTTTCTGATATTCACCTTTACTACCACTGCCCAACTGAGTGTAAATTTCCATCGCCGTCGTTTTCAGAGACATCGATAATCAGAGCTCATTGCAGCAGATATATGATTGTAGCAAGGAACGAAAAATAAATCGATCGAAGCATTTATCTCGTCATTTTTATGTTGAGATTTTGGGGAAAAAAAATGGAAATCCGGATTGTCGGACAAGACTGAGCCATGTCCAACAGAACGTTAAGAACAAGGTTGGTAGAGCTGGGAATAATGTCAGTCTTCCGGTGTTTTCTATGTTGTTTCGGCACCTTACATCCATGTCAGCAATAGTATTTTTCAAAAAAAAATGTAACTAGACTAATGACTTCAATTCCTATTTTATGGTAATTTTGCTGTAATTTTTTTTCTTCATGACACGGATCAACAGCGATATGATCACATAGACAACAACCACAGTTGTATTATTGTCTCAACCTGATGAGTAACTGTGAGACTGTTATCAGGATAAGAAACAGTGGGTCTGGAAATTTGTTTCTCGCCAAAGAGACAGCTTCGATTATCATGATACTAATCTATAACGCAGTACCAATGTTATTAATGAACAAAAACAAAACTATGCCCTGAACATCCCAAACTCACTTCGCCTTACTTTTTGCACTAGCTAATCCAGGAATGTGATTTCCCGTGATCATCAGTATAAATGCTCAAATGATATTCATTTTCTGTCTCCAAATGACTCCTTGCACAAACAGAACTACGCAATGAGTGTTAACACAATACTCACAAGGTTCGCATGCAGACTAATCTTCCTCATGTCGTCCTTACAGACTCCAAGCGTTAGCAACAAATAATCGTTCCTGGAGGATGAGTTCCACATGAAAAAATTTCCAGGCCAACCAAATTTTAGTTTTCCTAAATCCCTCTAAGCGAATGATAGGATGGTTGCTTAGTAAATTGCCTTTCCGTTTCTTATAAACGATCCTAATTATCAAGATGGCGGCGAATTGAAGCTCCTATCAAGTAATATGCCTGGCAATAACCCCCAACTAAAAAAATAATATTAGTACTATCTATTATTCCACTTACAGGAGGAACGTAGTATGAGGTACCAGCCTAAGTCCCCTGCAGGGTTTTTTTTTTTTTTTTTTTTAAATTGCGGCAACTCGTGGTTAATTTCTAGGATACCTGGATGTCTGAAGAGAGTTATCGGTACGAAGGTTGAAGTTCCAATAGCTTTCAGGGCAATGACAAGAAAACTTGTATAGCTAATACTGCGAATCGGCTAATGATCGAATAGTTAATTCTCGCGGCTTTCTTACAGCCAATGAATTTAAAAGATGGAAGTTGGAAGGAGGATGAAGTTTGCTTTTAGGCATCTATATATTGTCTTGAAGACAAGTCATAGAGCGGTTAAAAGAGAGTTTCTAAATAAGGTGTAATGTTCTCAGTCACTGAAGTTGTGTAGAGTGTTTATCACAGATGTAAAACTGAATTTGACGCCGTCGCTCATCGATGAAATCGAACCTGAACAAATGTTTAATACACGGAAGATAAGTTGGTGTAGCAGTGGAATAAACAGCCTGGATATTCCGAGAACCATTGCAAGGAATTGCTCTAAGCTGTGGGCGCCACAAGCGTTACGTTGCAGTCACTGAATATCTTTGGCAAATACGATTGATATTTCCCTAATTATGTTCTAAAGTAGAAGTTCACTGACGACCTGCCTGATGGCCACCTCCCCTCCCCTGGCCATATTGCAGTTAGGGAGGACCTGTTGCCGGTGGCAGGCCGACCATCCGGGAAGCGTTCTGGCTGCCAGTGTGGCCACCACGGCGGCCACAAAAAGCGACCGGCTCGCCACTGATTTGCATTTTATTGCCTCTGGCAGCGCGGCGCAGCACTTGTTTCCAGAAATTACTTCTGGCTGTGCCGGCCGCTTATAATCTCTCCGGCCACTCGCCGTAATCAGCTCACCACTTGACGCCCCCTAAATGAATAACTGAGTCGCTCGCTACTGTGCTTCCAATCGCCACTCTGTCAATGCTTTTGTCCAGTTATAGCCGATACTTCATAGTCTCTGAACAATTATTACCAACTCGTTGAGATGAAGACATTGAGGTGCAGATGTGTCGTTAAATAAACTGCCTGACAATTATCGGCCATGGTGGAAAATACTAACTTGCTGCTACGATTGTGAAGTTAAGCACATATGCCTACTCTACATCTACATATACATCTACATCTATACTCTGCAATTCACAATTACTGTGGGTGGCAGAGGGTGCTAAGCACCAATCCTATTTTAGAGTATTCCAATCCCGAACAGAACGAGGAAAGAAAGAATACATAAATGTATCAGTACGGCATCTTATCTCTCGAATCTTATCCCTTCTGTCATTGCGACCTAAATAGGTTGGCGGAAGAAGTATTTCGTTGCACTCGTAAATTAGAGATTTTCGCATATTCTCCAACAAATTTAAACGAAAACGACGTCGTCTGTCCGCCAAACAATCCCAGCCTAACCCACGTATCAGCTCTGTGACACTTACATAAGGACTGTAACTAGCAGTCACGAATCGAGCGGCTCTTCTCGGTACTTTCTCTAACGTGTCAATCAATCCCTTGCGATACGGATCCCAAATTGCACAACAGTATTCCAAATGCGGACGCACTAGTGTTTTGTACGCTATTTCCTTTGTATGAGCATTGCAGCTTTTCAAAATACGACCTATAAAACGTAGTTTAGAATTAGCTTTGCCTACGACGGAAGTTATGTGCAAGTCCCATTTCATGTTGCTTTGTACTGTTACGCCTAGATACTTCAAGGAATCGACCGTGTCAACAACTGAATTGTTAACTTTGTACTCGTGAGCAAACGGGGTCTTTTTATTACTTATTTGCATTGCCTTGCACTTTTTACAGTTAAGTGTAAGCTGCCATTTACGGCACCATTCCGAAATAACTCTGAAGGTGATGGAAAAATAACCCAGTTAGGGAGCGTGCACAAACTACGTGGCCCTGTCCAGGGGGATGGGGGGGGGGGGGTGGGTTGGCTGGAAGGCTACGCTGGGCTGCGTGGGGGGAGGGGGTGGTTCCGAGTCAGGCCACGTAGCTTTCCTTTCATAACATTTTTCACAGTAAAAATGAGTAACAGAACACATATCAGCATGTGAATATTTATTTCCCTCAGTTAATTATCTCCATATGTAATTTACAATCGTCTGACAAAAGAAGACTACAAAATATCTTCTGGAATCAAAAAGGAAAAAAGCTACGTGCTACGTGGGGGGGGGGGGTAGAGGCTAAAGCCACGTAGGGCTACGTGGGGGGGGAGGGGGTTCACAGGAGGCCAAAATGGAGCTACGTGGTTTATGCACGCTCCTTTATGAATAATAGAGCATCCCTTTCAGGACGTCCATTAATTACGTGAGCAACTTTTTCTGAAATCTCGATCCCCTCCCCTCAATCGCATTGTGAGATCTGGTGTCTCCCCCCCCCCAACCTTTATGGGCATTTGGAGTGATTTCGTCTAACCTCACTCCCCCAATTTGTTCTCACGTAATTAATTTGACTGTTACTGGGAGGTCGAGTTTTACTAGTATTAGCATCCAGTACTAATTATCTGTACATGGCTGTAGACTAATGGAAAGTCGTTCGACAATAATAAACTTTAAGATGGTCAAACTGAGTGTGTGTGGATTAAAATAGTGGAATGCTGTGGTTGAGCAAGACACTGGACTAGGATGAACGCGGTGGAACAGACAACTATAAATGGTAGAACACCGGGATGCGGAATAAAGAAGAAACAATTATTTAATTTTTTGCAAAAAGAAAAGATTTTCTAGATTTCAAATTATGTTTGCATTCTGTTAAAACCATTTGAATTGTTTTAAAAATTATTTCTGCTTCTTTGTATTTATAGTTTGATAAATCCCGGCAGGCGCAGGAATTTTGAGAATTGTGTTGATCATATGAGCTACGCTAGGACGCTCCGTGGTTCGGAGTCCACGTTAAACTGTAGGTCCGAGAGGAAAGGAACTGGTCATCCTACCTCTGACACAATGGCTTAGTATGCCTCCTTCGGGAGGATCCAACCAACCTTCGGGTCGTGGACTAAGTTAAGTTAAATCTATTGCTAAAGTATCACATATATTTAAAAGAAATATCGCGTTTAAATAACTAGATATGAGTTTTTGACTCGATAGAATTTTAGTTGTTTCTCTTTTTGGCTCAGTTTACGAGAAATTTGCTCTTAAATAGTTAATAATGTCTGCAAAAATAACAGGTTTCAACTCATTAAATACAAATTAAATTTTATTATAAACAGTCAGTAACACAACAATTCATCTAACAACAATTAACAATGATAAAATTCTGACGCAATGTCGTGTTTTTTTATTTCGAATATGTTTTCGATCGTTATTCAATCTGTTCTTCACAATATCATTTTTTGACTCCTTAAAAGGAACTACACGAAGAAATTGGATTCTTGTTACTCTTTATTGAGAACTTGGCCTGAGAGAGTATGGTATATGTGACTACAATTCTTTAATATTCTTAATTACTTTAACAAAAAGTAATTTCCATTTAACTCGTAAATACTGTATCGGACAATATTGTTAATTATAATGTTGTCTTGGCAATACAATAATGTATTTTAGCGTGAACCAATGAAGAACAAGTTTGAAAACATATAACTTATATTTTTGTTATTGAGAAGGTCGTTCGACCTCTATTGGACCCTTCCTGTGAAATAATTAATATTTGCACACTAATTATTCTTTCTGTCATTTAATAAATATTATAAATATATGAAATTTAGGCGCCATTAGATTACTTTGAAAAACTTTTGTAAATATTAGTTCTGAAAATTCGCATGTAGATAATAATGACTTGGACGTGAAAGGAATAGTCCGGGATAATATCATTGCGATGAATAAAACCACATGACTTTATAAAAGGAACTATAAACACCATCTAATTAATAAATTCCGAAATCGAATGCAAGTTAAAAATAAGGATTATTGAAATTTGACTCATAAATCACCAAAATACAAGGCTTTTCTTCAGATAGCATGAGGCGACTCTAAGGACGTCGTAATTGGATGATTAGTTTGCTTTTCCGTGTACTGCAGTGATTGCACTGTTTACCCTATTTTTTCTGGTGATACCTGTCAGATGGTTCCGCTGATTGCTTAGAGATTAAACATGATCTGGATAAAATTCCTGGCTAGGACGGTAATTCCGTGCCAAACTAAATCGTTTGTATGTACACAAAGATTTCTGTATGAATATTTGCAGACAAGCACAGGGAATCAAAGAAACATACACGATTCGCAATATGACAAATATCAATACAAAAATCGATTTCCTTTAGCACAAACAGTACGCTTATATAAAATGTTCATATCTCGTAATTGTAGCGTACACAGGAATCTATTCCGTGCCAGAGAAAGATGATAAACTCTTGCCAAAGTAAAACTCAGATTCTTGTACGTTTTCTACCTTCTTCAAACCCCGTTCCCCTGTTCTGCGTATTATGCAGTTAACTTTTCT
This sequence comes from Vandiemenella viatica, assembly GCA_031002005.1. NCBI lineage: Eukaryota > Metazoa > Arthropoda > Insecta > Orthoptera > Morabidae > Vandiemenella > Vandiemenella viatica. The sequence goes on along the minus strand of JARYHS010011408.1, from coordinate 259,337,538 downwards.
TCTTCAGTTTCAGTTTTTCTCGTAACATAGTGATTTCTGGAAATCACGAAAAACTGACATCTGGATTGCCGGACGGGAATTCTAACCCGCATCCTCCCAAATACGAGGCCAGAGCGTTGCCCCATAGCTGAGGATAATTTAAAACCACCATACAACCAGTCTCAAAGAAATGTATATCCTTAGTTCATTGATAGCAAGACACGACACAGTAGCAGTCAATATGTAGACTATTCATGGGTTGAAAAAGTTTTTTTTTTGTTATACTATTTATCGTTAGTAAAAAGCTGTTATTGAGCAGTACAATAACTACTGTAGTTTCTGTGTCCTGTTCAGACTAAACCATTTTTCTTATAATTTTTTTTTTTTTCAGTCTCTTAAGTATGGGTCGACGAACTGAGAGATCTGCCTGTAACATTTACAACATCCAAAACAAACTTTATGTTAAAAAAAATTGAAACATAGTCTTTGACATGTAAATTTACAATGAGCGTAACTTTGCTTTCAAATACTATTGTCATTTTTTAATTTCAACATAGATAAAAATCTAGTGAAGTTCTAATCTTCTTCGCTCGTTGTATGGATGGCACCATAATGCACATTGTATGAATTCATTGACAGTAAGAAACAAGTGTCGAACTTAAAGATAATGTGGAATTGTACGAATTTACTTTTCTGTAGATAGTAATAAAACAAGAGTATAAAAACGCAACATATACTGACGTAGTTACAGGACATCCATAGATTTAAACCTAACATAATATTTCATTGCTTTCGTAATAACCGGTTTTCAACTTCTGTGAAAGAAATATCAAACTTCATTTCACAGCATGGATGCTGCTACATTTGTGTTAGAATAGTCTTCATATGTTGACAGCCTACTGTTTTAATACTCTATAAACAATGAGAGGGAGTTCATAAGCACCAACTGAAAATTTAACACTAGAAAATATTTCAATTTCAAGATACTTCACTGATTTAGCTCATTCACATACACCACGATCTTTCTGTTTCTTTGAAACTTTTACATCCTACTGATTTTTTAGCCAAATGTTAGGTCTTAAATGGTGATTCTACAACGCTGGCTAGGAAACGTTATTGTATTTACCTACTGTCAAAAATCTCTAAAAAAAAAAAAGTTTCTTGAAATACTGAACGTTCGCATTACGGCTTACCAGATGCGCGCAAATTACAAGAAACTCGTCCAACAGTTTAACAGCAAGGATTTTAATTACATATTATTGAGAAGTCATTTGCAACTATTAACGTGGTTCCGTTTCATGCAAATTTTACGTCGAAAACTGTCGTTGATCTTTATTTGTACTATTTACGTGATTTGGTGTAATAGTTCATTACAATGGCGATATGAAAGTCCTATAGTTTGACTTGGTTGCAGGACCAACATTTTCATGAAAAATCTCTATATGATGCAGAGATCTGAAAATCGTATCGAAAAATACCATGACTCATTTCTCAGAAATCTGTGTATCTTCAAACGAATTTCACTATTCTAGAACAGTAAAACATTACCAATATAGATAGTTAATGGTTTCAAGAAGTGACAAAATATCGGCTTTCCTTCTTTATTAACTTTTCCCTGTGTCCCGACTTATAGCTGAATATAATCCATTGAAAGGCAGGAGGAGGGTGAAGAGAGTCATGAGAGTTGTACAAGGCGTATACTGGTGATAAGGCATGGAAAGATATTGGTGTAAGAATTGAAAGTAATGCATGGAAGGGATGAGACGACCATGAACACAATCTGGCACTCGATTTCAGGCACAAGGGTGTGGGAAGATTTTCTTTCGTAGGTAAGGGGGAGAAATTGATGAATAAGTGACCAAAAACGCTGAAACAATTTAAAATTGAAATTTGTAGAGGGCAAAAGAAGGTGGGTACAGGAAACGGGTAAAATGGGTGTGTAGGGAGATTGCCACCGGAGCGTGGGCTCCATCACAATTAAATTAATTAATATTTTTGCAATCGTGAGAATTCAAAATCTCGATATGATCATTGGCTTCATCTAAGGGAAGTATGCTAGCAAAGAGACAACGTAATTCCGACAGTGACTACTCTACAATGGTCAAATGTCTAAGACACTGAGTTGTGATCTAAACTTTCCAAAGGAACAAGGGAGGGCTTCTGATACGTGTGGGATTAAGGGAGAGCATTCGAGTGCCTAGAGACTACTGTAAAGTTCTCCTGCTCTACTGCTAAATACACAATACATGAGTTAGAAACAAAATTATAGTAGAAAACAGCACGGAGAAATTGTATAGCAAGAGAGCAGATTTTTTTTTTTAATTACAAATGAACACAAAAAATGGCGGTAGTCATTTTCATTCCTGTTTTTTACTTGCTAACCTCTGTTACGGCTGTTACATTATAGGATCTGAATGAACCGTACTATACATTATTTGAAGCAAGGAATTTTCATTGCACTAGTCGCTTTAAGACATAACTAGGATTCGGATCTTTATGACCAAAAAAATAGATAAATATGCAGGAAAATATGACCTTAAAAATGGGTAAATACGACCTAAAAATTACAAAATATGACCAAACATTTAAATTTACTATACATCAAAACATGCTCAATTATACATCATTTATTTTATCTAGTAGTGTCGCTTTCATGTAGACACCATAATTTGCTTCCTTGCACTCGCTGCACCATTGGGAAGTTAAATTTCAAATTGTTTTGTTGAAGTCACTTTAATTTCAGATGATTTACAGTATACTAAAATACTCCTCTCTAAATTCCCTTACGTAACCTCGCGTTCAGAAAATTTTATTTTTGGCAGGTTGACGTCTATTTACGTAGATTTAACGATGACAAGATATTTCATTGAGATATTGATAGACACAGGCATGTTTCTGCTGCATTGTCGAGATTAAAAGGCGGGCGAAACATTGCATTTAGATAGTGACAGTAATGTATAACTTTAATTTTTGACTGGTGAATTCTGACCACAGTGAAAATTAGTTTTGTTTTTTTCCCCCACCTGTATAGCAGAAGTACAGGTCTGTGAATAATTATCTTAATTTCTTCTCATCTATATCTAGTAAATTCCAGGTACTATTAAAAAAAACTACCAGATTTTTCCTCAAAATATGACCATAAATACTATGGAAATATGACCAAAACTAAGAAATAGTCTGAATATACATTTATATGCTATATAAAATACATTTAAATGTAATCAGAAACGTTGAATCAGTGTTTAATTCAGCATTTCAGCTCAAAATGGAGGCAGGAAAAAAATATGACTTGTCCTAAAGATCTGAACCCTAGACATAACATTTCAAGTGAAGTATACTGAGAAGCCATCAGAGGAGTAAGGCACATTGAACATAAAATAACATTTTCAGATCTTAGTGAAAAACTGAATTACCTTACAGATATACTTTCCCTTCGAGTTAATCAGTTGTGAAACTAGCGAGCTGCTAATCCCGGCAGGCGTCGCCAAATGCGAGTATCTGATTACCTTCGGCGTGCTGTCGGTGGTCAGCCCTCTGTGCACCTCTAACACTGCAAGCCGAACAGCTCTTCATTATAATTACCAAATTTCAATGAAATGTCGGGCTTGCAAATATGCTTCCGATGTTCAGAATTTCGTATACTAGCTTCAAGAAATCAAAGACAGTTCTATTAAAACTGACGTTCAATTTAATATTCTTAAATCGCAATCTCACGTTACACATATTATTAATTCCTCAGAATAACGTTTTCTGATTATACTCTCAACAAATACAAATCGCAGAGCTCATAAGCGAGCCTTCCCGCGCAAACACGCGACCATACTTTAACAACGCTAATACATTATTACCAGACTTACAAACTAAGATACTATTATTACCCCATACGCTACACAATCTGTGGTCCCTATTTACATTTTATTACAACTAATTACATTAATTTTATTCAGAACATTATTAAACGCATAGTATAAGTACAAAATTAATTAGTGTATTTACAAAGCAAGTAAGAAAACAAAATAAACTACTGTATAAAAAGGTCAGACATAAATCTATCAAACAGTTGTTATACTGTATCATCATCATCATCAAGGACAGCTTCCAGCCACTGGCTGGGTCTGCTGGGAACAAAAACCTTGCCAGTGCTTCATGTCTAACCACGACCTCTCTTCTTCCACTGTGGCCCTATTTCCTCCTCTTTCATCCACACATTTCTTAACACCTTTAATCCATCTGTCCCTCGGTCTTCCTACAGGCCTCTTCCCTTTCAGCTCCATGTCCAGCATCTTCCTTGGTAACTTCTTCCCTCCCATTCTCTTTACATGCCCGTACCACTGTAAGCTAGATTTTTCAATTCTCTGTTGTAGTGATTCATCCTTTACCATCTCCCTGATTCTCTCATTCTTTATTCTATCTGTTCTTGTTATTCCTACTCTACTCCTCTGAAATTTCATTTCCACAGATCCTACTCTCACTTTGTCTCTTTCCTTCATCACCCATGTTTCTTCCCTATATGTTAAAATTGGAACAAAATATTTTTTATAGATTGCCTCTTTACTCTTTTGTGGGACATCCCTACTCCATACCAGACTTCTAATACTTTTTAAAAATCCATGTGCACATCTTCCCCTTCCGTTTATTTCCATCCTGTTTCCTCCATTTTCTTCAATACAGCCTCCCAAATATTTGAAACATTCCACTCTATTTAGTAAAAAAAACTGTTGTTATATAAAAATGCAAAAACGAAGAGTTGGATTTTTTTGGTTAAAACAAAATGGTTTTAGAGTTATGTTTCCTGTAAGTAGTTTGCGTCTATATTCTGAACTAACTCTTCTGGGTATTCCCACTTGAGGCTCTCGTCCTGACGAGATTCTTGGTTGTCGTCCCCCCCGCGCAGTGCTCATCACGACATCTACACCTCCCCTCTTCCCGGACCCCTGTGCGGTGACGACAGCGTCGTGGCCGTGGGGTTGAAGACCGCCGTCAGCGCTGTGTGAGGAGAGGTCCTTGGCGGCGGCCACCGCAGTGCACAGTTCGCCTGCCGACCCATGAATATTTCATGTGATGCGACCTGGCCCAACGCAGCCGCTCACCCGGGGGAAGAAGCCACTCCACGCACGATCAGAGCTCCCAATGACCGGCCGCACAGCCAAGGTCGATTCAGAGTCGCGACCACCCTCAAGTAGATACGCAACAAGATCTGCAGGAAATACACTTTTTCTCCTCAACCGTTAGGTTGGTGGGTACATTTCCTTGTGAAATTTAAACAGGGGTGATTTTCCATTGCCTGGAATTGTATTTACGTGTTTATTGTTTTGTGTGGATGACTGTTATGTTTAACCAGTTTAGGTTAAGTCACTGCAGATACATAAATAGCGACAACTTCACCTCAGGTACTAGGTCTTTTGCGATTCGCAAAAATAATGTTATTACATGTATTATAATTCTACATTGAAGTGCCAGAAATCATCCTCTTAAATAAAATGCTTTGTCTGGAGACTGCGCGCTCCCTGATAGCTATTTCCCAAATAACGGTCACGTGAAATTCGTTAATCGTGAATTAACAGCCACCATGAAGTTACAATCGTACCTTTGTTTAAATGTACATGTTAATTTTTGTTTATTTACGACAACTAAAAGCAGAAATTCATTTAAGGAGAATGGTATTCAATATTTACGCTATGTTATTAGCTAGGTTAAACCATAACCTAAAAATTTGTTGGCAGAAGATGAGAAAAAATGAAATTTATTAAAAACTCAGAGAAAGTATACACAAAACGTAACTAATCGTGAAAAATATCAGTCAAATAAATAGCAGTCATCCGTTTTAGAAATTATACTCTCCGTCATTTAAAGTAAAATGCATGTATTTAAAAAAAGAAAAATCCTAGTAAAATACTCTGAACATCTAACCAGAGTAAAGTACTCATGTCACGAAAAATATCATTAAAATGATTCTTATTCGTCTTTCCTTATAAACTATTCCAGAGATTAAATTCCTACTACCATCATAGTTGATACACTTAGTTTCTGATATACGTTTTAGCTATTAAATGAGCTTTAAGTTTACCTTTTAATGTAGATTTAAGTCATCAAGGATATGTCTATATATACGCGATGTGAAATTCGATTTATTAATTGCAATTCAACAACGATATTCTTGCCGTTAAATAATTGCTACCAAAGAATTTTGAAGTTGGATAATATGTGCACGGTTTAATACAACTGCTATTAAATTAATTGCCATATTACAGTCATAATGTTTGATTATCGTACCATTTTATTCTTAAAAAATGTGTAAAAACGTTTCGGCTGAAAAAAACATGGAACTACGACTACTTTTCAGCAACATGTCGCTAATGAAAGTAAACTCTAATTTCTCATGGTCTCTGCTGTAACTAGGAATGCCAAATCTCATTCCGAACTATGCTTAATTTCAATTTAATTAAAACTTTCGCAAATGTTGCTGATTGATCAAAGTTTATTTATTACGGTTTATTTGATTATTTACAAATTTTACCGACCACTTTCGTTAATGATCTTTGTTCACGTTCGCTGTACGCGAGTTACTAGATTATTTAATGTGGATATCAGGCCGAAAATGCTGCCGTATAGACTATTCTGACAATTCATTTCTTGGAAGTTGTTCAGCTATTTAATAATCTCTACGGCCGTTACAGAAACAATGGCAAAGATTATATTATCAATTTTTTACCAGATTCAATAAAAAACAACGTGATGCTTTAGGGCAGTGATACAAAAACATTAAAACCCGAGGAGGATATGCGTTGCTCATTTTCTTGCTGCGAGTGTGAGACAATGTGAATTTTTTTTAGCTCTCATTACCAATTGCGGAAGAAGCAGTGAAAAAGCGAGGGGTAAGGCGGGATTTTGCAGAGAAGGGAGGTATTTTTTATCTCAACTAATGATGTGGTTATCAGTATGCATTTGTCACTAGCCAGGAACGCTGCCCGTGCAATAGGCTTTACTCTAGTGGGATAATTAAATGCAAGTGTGATGTGTGTTGTTTGTGATGTGAATGAATGAAATGTGGAAGAAGGGATAGGGTGAAACATGGTGTCACACCATTCAGGCTCACATTTCCGAAGGACATCGGTGGGGAGACTGCCATGGTTAACGTCCCCATCTGATAGACCAATCATCATCAACAGAATCGTATGCTCTCAATCTATACGTTCTGCGGAAAAATAGCAAGTTAATCCAGTACTTTGGTATAGAATCTGGCGATAGGAATTGTGCTCCACTACCTATCCTACCCAGCAGTGCAAGTCCTCATAGTGAAAATTCCATCCAATCCCAGTACTAGAAATAGCTAACCCCGTTTCAGGATCTGGACATCATTACAATGCTGCAATCAACGGAAACAATAAGAGGGGCGAACTTTTTCCATATTTCCGAATTTTTGTTACAGGTTTGTTGAGTTGTTGGCAGGTTTTCTTTATTTACGGCCTTATGTCTCGTTAATGTCGAGGTCATTAAAGGCGAAAAACAATTAGGAACGAGGAACGGGAAGGAATACGGTCATTGCCTCTTGGAAGGAAGCATCGCGCTATTCAAATTGGAGTGATTTCGGGAGAGCATAGAAAACCAATACCTGGATGCCAGTACGGGCGTTTACTGACCTAATTGTTACCGCTCAACCACCAGACTTGGTCCCGTTCTCTAGTTAGAATCAGAAACGTCATTTTCGGAGACTAAAGTATTCCGTTATCTCTGTTCAAGTATGGTTTGTGCTGCTGTAAGACAACAGCACCATTATGTGATTTGAATACCAAGATTAAGTTTGGATTCTTTCTATTCCCACCGAGAGTGGTGGGTGAACGGTTAGCGTTCTGGCCTCGCATTCGGGAGGACGCGGGTTCGAATCCCCGTCCGGGCATCCAGATTTGGATTTTACATGGTTTCCCCAAATCACTCCAGGCGAATGCCTGTATGCTTCCTTCAAAAAGGTCATGGCCGAATTCCTTCCCATTCCCTGTCCCCAGTCCAATCCCGCATCTAACTACCTTAGCCGTCGACGAGGCGTAAGAATAGCAATAGAAAAAATATATATAAAAAAACTTTCTATTCCATAGGATTATTAAGTTAGGTTAGGTCACTACAGAGAAATAAACAGAGGGAAAAAAAGAGAAATAAAAAGAGAAAAAACAATTTCAGTTTCGGTACGCTGTTTTTCACTATTCCCGAAAATATTGTTACTACAAACATTATAACTGTGCACTGGCGTGCCAAAAGTCATGGAGCACCAAGATGGAAATATCCAGATTGCGGAGGCACCTCGGAAGAAACGTAAAAATGTACGCGCAGTATCGGTGCCTTCATTTGTACTGTAGTGAGTCCTGTGAAAGGTTTTTTGACCTGATTACGGCCGTACAACATGAATAAACAGACTTTGAACGCAGTATGGCAGTTGGCGCTATAAACATCGGGCATTCCATTTTGGAAATTGTTCGTGAATTCAACATTCTTCGACCCACAGTGTCAATAGCGTGACGTCAGTATACGATTTCCGGCGTCATCTACTGCCTTTGACAACGTAGTGGCCGACAACGTGTGCTTAATGACTCAGAACTGCGAAGTCAGCATCGAGGTGTCAGCTTTGCAGACAGGTAACACTGCGTCAGAAAACAGCTACACTCAATGTGGGACGTACGACAGACGTGTCCGTGTGGAGTGCACATGGAAATATGGTGAATCTACTAACAAAACATTGTTGTCTATAGCACCTCTCCTGAGTTTGTGAGAATGTCGGTTGGCACATAAATTACTGTAAAAAATATGGGTCATGTCGTCAGACGATTCACGGTTCCAATTGGTAAGAACTTGTGGTAAGTTTCGAGTGTGACGCAGAACCCACAAGTCCATGGAGCCAGGTTATCAGAAATGCACTGTGCAAGCTGGTGATGTCTCCACCCTGGTAAGTTCTCTGTTTATATAGCATAGACTGAGACATCAACTATTGATTGGAAACGGTAATGTTTATCTACTTGGAGATATTTGCAGGGATTCATATACATAGCGTAAAAAAAAATAAAAAATAAAGCCACATTAGATGTTTAAAATCGTTTACGATTGGTTTGAGAAACATTCTGAAAAATTTCAGCGAATGATGTGGCCACCCAGATAGCCTATAAGAATACTTATTTCTTGTTATTAATTTTTATTCTTACATTTATATATTTTCTTTATTCTTCACTCAATTACTACATATTGAGGCCAACGCTTTTTCTTGTTACAACATCACGACATAATACAATCAAAGATACTCTCTGCGATATTATATCACAATAACAAAATCTATGGTCCAAGGATATTAACTTACTATTAATTTTTCACAACTCCTACGTACATACTTATATGTTACTCTTCAAGCCATACACGAATCCAGTCAAATATATTTGGGAAATGGTTCGTGCACAACGGCAACACTTTCGAAATTATGGACAAATGTGGAGGAAGCTTAGCTGAATATTTCTTCAGGGGCACCCGACAAGTGGTTGAGTCAATACCATTGCAGTTCGTTGGGGAAAAGTTGGTCTCACACTGTAATACAACGTATCCCATGACCTTTTGCATTTTAGTGTTTGCTACAATTTTTTTCAAGATTTTTATCTGATTTCTAAAGTCTTCCTTCACATTGTCGGCGTCGCCTATGAACAATATTTAAGAGCAAGCAATGAAGGTGGCTTTAAAGCATTTCTTACTGATTTCTTAATTGAATGAGAGATGTAAAATATCACCTTTCAGGAAGAGGACATTATTCTTGAAGTAGAGGTGTCGGATTCAGTAAAATTTAAAGGCCCATTTCCAGCAAATACACATTCTTTTTTTTTTTTTTTTTTTTTTTTTTTTTTTAATGGGCCTTTACCATCCCTTTTCTGACCCATAGTGATTTTACGGTAACTTTTCATAACTGATATGTATTTGTTTATTATACCGACGCAAAATTAACATTTCAGTAAAACTTAATATTTTGATGTTTCTTGAATTATTCTTTACTATTTTTCACATCTGTTAGAAAGATAACACGATAACAGTGAAATGGCTTAAATCAACTTCGTTCCATCGTTATTAGTTCTTAAACAGTTTAAATCTTCTTTCTCCACTGTAAGACTCTCATATATAAAAATTTGCCTTTATCATTTTATAATGCAAGTTTATAAAATGGAAGATGGAATGAAAATATGGTGATTGGCGGCTATTGGCAATATAATTTGTGAAATATACCATGAAAATTAAGCATACGTTGTTTCAAATTTAATTGTGCAGTTGAAACATTTTAAGAAAACAGAGATGAATATATTTATGAACTTGAGATTCTGTTCAATAAATCGAAATAAAGGAACAATGATAATTGGATGCATAAAATCTATGACAATACGATTCAAATACTGGCGTATCAAAACCAAATAACCATTCAGATGTCCAAGTTCAGGTTTTATATGCATGGTCACATTTTATCTCGTACACCTAAGACGAAATATATTAAAATATGTCCACTTCCCAAAGCTTCTAAGTAGTCCCTATTTGCATAAGACATGTTCTTCATACGCTTAAATCGGCTCAAAATTTGCTGCGGTTATGAAGTAAACATGTTCGTAAATTGCGCCCGACATGGTATCAAAGTAAAAAGGAGTGTAAAAAAACAGGCCTTGGCTACGGCGAGAACGCAGGCTGGCCTGAAGTTTAGCGCGCGCCGTGTTCTGTAATCAACTGGTAATTGACGCGTTCTAAATGAAAATCACCTCCATTAAGAGCGCCTAACTGTTTTCGGGGCGTATAATAACCGTTCTTTTCGGTGCTCACCTCTATTTCCAGATTAGAAAAAATTTACACGTAACGGTTGTTACGATTCGAAAAAACTGGTCCCGTAATATTTACCTGGAAATGGCGACTCGTAAGTGTGGTAGGTTTAATAAGAATTTATCGTCATGCACACAGGTAGTACGTAAGCCTAGCTGTTCACCGTAAAGTTGTAATTTTATTAAATTTTGCATGCCTTTTCTCAGCCCACGGGTACGTGCGCTCCTCATTAAGCAGACTGGTGGGTTTTCTATTTCATTTTATTTTTTTCTTGAGTTGTAAATCGTTTTATTTTGTAACGGTAAATACATTTACGATACGACATATCAAACCAGCATTTTGTTTCAGATACTGCCAATCACTGAGTTTTGTTGTAACTTCGTGTTTGGTTAATCACCGATGTACTATCATGGTAGTCGCTCTTAGCACACAAATTTGTACCTAGCTTCGAATTGAAACAACTTGTAACTAACTAATTTTTCCAATAGGAATTGCCAGTATTATTCATAATATGCTGATTTTGAATTCACTGGAAACGTTGTGAGCCTACTTTAAGCAAATTTCAGTTAAATTTTTTGATATATATACATTTTTAACTCGTATCACCTTAGTATTGTTTGCAATAAGAGTTACAACTTGCAGCACTGTTATTAAGAAATTCAATAATGGAGTATTATGGCTGTGACAAGATCATCTTGCAGGCTTTACCCTGCCGGAATACTACGTTTCTAGGTAAATTGATCATTAAGTGAGTCCAGAAACTCACTGGTAGTGCTTTGTCCATATGAGACATTCCAAGTAGTTTCGTGGGAATGCACTGGAAATGCAAACTCGATCACTCGATCTTTCAGGGTCTTCTATTGAACAAATGCCATAAATAATTACCCTTTCAAAGCGGCCTGATTCACTAAACTAATCGAATTGCCAACGTGATCAGAATTTTCTACCATCTCCTCTGACTCCAACATCGATAATCTTTTCTTTTTTTTTGGGGGGGGGGGGAAATTGATTAATGTTGTTATAGGCGGTAAAGGCTGTGGATAAGGAACGGGAAAAAATTTCTGCATGACCTTTTGAAGGAAGCATCCCAGTATTCACCTGGAGTGTAAAACCGAAATCTGGAAGCCCGGAAGGGGATTTGAACCCGCGTCTTTCCAAGGTCAGAACGTTACCACTCACCCACCATGCTCGGCATCTATAATCTGCAAAGACATAATCCAAAATATGACAAAAACTTATTGTCTCTGTGCTTCTTCATACCATTTTAGCTAAGCCGAAGTCGAAAATCTGCCTTGCAACGAAGGAAACGAGATTGAGTGTCCAAATATATAAAGTTGATTGTAATGGTTACATGACCTTTTGATACTTCTGTTGCTTTTATCATAAGCTCTATAGTTTCATATATCCGTAAGTGGCGTTCATCTGCCTTTCCCTTTATCCAAGCATTATGCAAAAACTACAGAAGTAATTTGAATGGGGTTGTCACAAATGAAAGCTTCTCTCCCCACCTTTTTCCCATCATTTCATGATTAGCTGTCTTCGGTGAGTTGTACTCATCCCTAGACATGGTCAAATTTGGAGCTATGGTTTTACGGCCACATGCCATTAATGACACAAAGAATTTTATACCTAATCCCAGGCCGAACTGAGTACTAATAGGGGAAGTGAAGTGATCTGTCTATGAAACGTGAACTATGTTCAAGGTGTGATAATGTATTTTTTGTCTGTGAAATATGCAGTTTACGAGGCGATGATTGGAGCCGTCTCTGCATGCACCTTCATGGTTGCGGAAAACCGACCTACAACCGCAGTCAGGTCCTCGGGCTCGTGCCCGGACCGTTGTACCTCCCTGATGCAGTGTAAGGCGCATCAGTGCACCGAGCCACACGCTAGTTCGAAGATTATGGTATAATTTGAAATCTGCTGTATATATTATGACTCTAAGCGACCCCTTTCTTACCGATGACAAATAGGCGCCAAGGACAAAACTGCATTTCAGATAAACACTCTTTTACGAGTACCCACCAGAGATCACATTAAAACTGAGATAAGCACTACATCCTTTGAATTCTGTTAGTTTTTTTATTTTCTATGTTACTTTTTTTATTTCTTCAGTTTTCTGGGGGGAAAAATACGTTAGAATACACATTAATCAAACCAAAGATTAACAGTTAAATAAGCGTAACGAAATTGTAGAATTTAATTTACTCTAAAGGTTATAAAGATATTCCATTACAACTTGAATGCTTCGCTTTAAAAGTAAACCAAAAGGCAGACGCTTACTACTCATACCAAAGTCCGTGCGAACTAAAGTTGGAGGAAAATATGACAAGACGTTCTTGAAATCAGTTTAGTTAAGCCGAGATTGGAAGTTCGTTATGCAACGTATAGAAGCAGGCGTAAGTGCTGTCATATTTAAAGTTGTTGTGATAAATACATTAATTTTTGGTACCTCAGTTCCCTTCATTATTAAAACTTATTATGTAAACTCTTCAGACACTTAAAATTAGGTAGAACTGTGTCAAGTGGCTACAAAAAAAAGTAAAGTTTGTTGTAGTTTACAGATAGTATGTAGGCCAACTTTCAGTTGAGAAAATGAAGAAGAAGGTGAAATGCTCCTCTAACTACCTGCCACCACCATTTCATCTACATTAATATTATAAATGGGAATGTAACGCTATCTCTCTGTATGTTTGTTCCGTTTTCGCGACTAGACGACTAAACAGATATTGGTGAAATTTTACAAGTAAATACTATGTATCATATTTTTTTTCGGTATAAAAGTCTCTATAATATTATATCCGTCACTTATACTGTTTTTCTCTCGCAGTCAGTTTATGTATAATCCATTTATAAATTACAAACTAACTCTACATATTTATATATATATATATTTAACTAACGTAGCACACATCGTGTCCACCTGAAGCACTTGGCTGGACGCCTGGAACCAAGCCACTTCAGGAAACTGCAAGAGAAGCACGAGTTCACTTCATGGTCGCTTTGGGTCATACACGCCGGCCTAAAGTATGGCTGGTCCTTGCCAGCTGACCCCAAAGTCTTCTATGGGGTACTAATGTGCTCAGGGGACAACCACGAGGAGGTCAGCGTGATACACGACGATGCTGAGGCCAAAGGACGCAAGCGCCCTGAGGCCTTGGCATCAATGCCACTAGTTTTCGCAAAGGACTTCTGTGCAAAGAAGTTCTTTCGAAAACTCAACGGAAAATTGAAGCGACACCGCAGAAGGCAACAGACTTCAGCGACTGAGGGCTGGCAGGTGGCAGGAAGCAAGACTCCCGCCACTTCAGAGCTGCTGCCGGCCCCCGAGACCGAGACGAAGGCACCTGTCCCACAGGTTGCTGAGAGTCTTACACCAACCAGCCCCAGCAGGGACGACGCAGAGACAACAATTGTAACACCAACGTCGCCCACGCCATCCCAGGAGGGGGAGGCAGCACCAGCCACGGAGGAGGGACCCGTCCAGCCTGTGGTGGTGCCATATGAAGGCAACTGTGGCAGCCTGTATGTTCAGCTTCTGCTGGCTACAGAGTTGCCACTGTTCTGTTGGCCGGCGGAAGGAGGCATCTCCATCTTAGCCCTCCTGCCCTTCGGACCTGTCGAAGGCCACCGCCATGCTGAATGGCATGGGCGTCAGCTGCACCGTGGAGCAGCCCAGCCCGCCGAGCCAACCTGTCCCTGTGCCTGCAGCTGTTGAGACGCAGCCGAGGGCGAGGGCTGAGAGGGTCACCAAGAAGAAACCTTCTCCCCCGAGCTCCGGCAGTGTTTTAACTGCCAGCTCCTTGGGCACGAGTCTAGGGACTGCAAAAACCGGCGCAGATGCACCAGATGTGGGGCGGATCATCGTGCGGCCGATTGCACCACACAGCCAGGAAAGCATTTGCTGCAACTGTGGCCTGACCACGCAGCTTGCTTCTCTGGCTGCGAAATGAAGAAGCAGCTGAAGGCGAAGCATCGCCCTAAAGCTGCTACGGGGCCCAAGAGAGCCCAGCCGGAGACCAGTTCCAGTAAGCCGCCCCACACCGACAGACAGGCGACAACGCGCGGGCTCCATACGCGGTCCGCACCGCGTCGCCAAGACCGGCCCACGACGGCTCCAGGATCCAGACGGCAGCCAGCCGGCCAACTGGAAGGTCGGCCGGAGGGGACCTGCCACGCCTGCCGTACCGGATCCGACGACCAGATGACGACGGTGGTGACGCTGCTCACCCAGCTAATCACCGTCCTCATTCCAAGACTGTCTACAAATTAGACTCCAATACAACCTCATGACATTTACAGCAAGCCAAGTCAGAAAAAGCAAACCAGACACGTGACATAGGGTATCCTGGCTCACGAAAGATATTATGAGCTTTGCTCAGATAGTTGACGGACTAACGTAGCACACATCGTGTCCACCTGAAGCACTTGGCTGGACGCCTGGAACCAAGCCACTTCAGGGAAACTGCAAGAGAAGCACGAGTTCACTTCATGGTCGCTTTGGGTCATACACGCCGGCCTAAAGTATGGCTGGTCCTTGCCAGCTGACCCCAAAGTCTTCTATGGGGTACTAATGTGCTCAGGGGACAACCACGAGGAGGTCAGCGTGATACACGACGATGCTGAGGCCAAAGGACGCAAGCGCCCTGAGGCCTTGGCATCAATGCCACTAGTTTTCGCAAAGGACTTCTGTGCAAAGAAGTTCTTTCGAAAACTCAACGGAAAATTGAAGCGACACCGCAGAAGGCAACAGACTTCAGCGACTGAGGGCTGGCAGGTGGCAGGAAGCAAGACTCCCGCCACTTCAGAGCTGCTGCCGGCCCCCGAGACCGAGACGAAGGCACCTGTCCCACAGGTTGCTGAGAGTCTTACACCAACCAGCCCCAGCAGGGACGACGCAGAGACAACAATTGTAACACCAACGTCGCCCACGCCATCCCAGGAGGGGGAGGCAGCACCAGCCACGGAGGAGGGACCCGTCCAGCCTGTGGTGGTGCCATATGAAGGCAACTGTGGCAGCCTGTATGTTCAGCTTCTGCTGGCTACAGAGTTGCCACTGTTCTGTTGGCCGGCGGAAGGAGGCATCTCCATCTTAGCCTCCTGCCCTTCGGACCTGTCGAAGGCCACCGCCATGCTGAATGGCATGGGCGTCAGCTGCACCGTGGAGCAGCCCAGCCCGCCGAGCCAACCTGTCCCTGTGCCTGCAGCTGTTGAGACGCAGCCGAGGGCGAGGGCTGAGAGGGTCACCAAGAAGAAACCTTCTCCCCCGAGCTCCGGCAGTGTTTTAACTGCCAGCTCCTTGGGCACGAGTCTAGGGACTGCAAAAACCGGCGCAGATGCACCAGATGTGGGGCGGATCATCGTGCGGCCGATTGCACCACAGCCAGGGAAGAAGCAGTTTGCTGCAACTGTGGCCTGAACCACGCAGCTTGCTTCTCTGGCTGCGAAATGAAGAAGCAGCTGAAGGCGAAGCATCGCCCTAAAGCTGCTACGGGGCCCAAGAGAGCCCAGCCGGAGACCAGTTCCAGTAAGCCGCCCCACACCGACAGACAGGCGACAACGCGCGGGCTCCATACGCGGTCCGCACCGCGTCGCCAAGACCGGCCCACGACGGCTCCAGGATCCAGACGGCAGCCAGCCGGCCAACTGGAAGGTCGGCCGGAGGGGACCTGCCACGCCTGCCGTACCGGATCCGACGACCAGATGACGACGGTGGTGACGCTGCTCACCCAGCTAATCACCGTCCTCATTCCAAGACTGTCTACAAATTAGACTCCAATACAACCTCATGACATTTACAGCAAGCCAAGTCAGAAAAAGCAAACCAGACACGTGACATAGGGTATCCTGGCTCACGAAAGATATTATGAGCTTTGCTCAGATAGTTGACGGATGATGATGATGCAGACATCTTAAAAAGAGTCATGACCTGGGTTGCCAACCCTACGAGACAGAAAAACAGTAGTTTCCCCGAAAAAAACAGTATTATGATTATTTGAAAACATGAAATTTACTGTTTGCACATTTTTTATGGAAATAAAACAAGTGAAGAAAATATAGATATACTGTTTTCAAAAATACAATTTATTAGGTATTTTTACAGTCATAATTTTTATTTAAGAAATTATGTACAATGAATAACAAACATTTAAAAAATCAAAGTGAAATTATATTTTGTCTTCATCATCAATTATTTCATCTTGAAAGTTTTCTGATTTATTTTTCAAGTGAAAATCGTACATATTTTTATTAAATTTCCTCATGTGCATTTCTGTGGTATTAAATGAGTAACATTCAGTTACTTCAGATTTTGTATGTAATGTTCCATTTATACTTGTTGTTGATAATTTATTGCGTATTTTGGTTTTCATGATATTTATAGCTGAAAACAATCTTTCCACAGTTGCGCTGCTGTGAGGTAGGCACAAAAGTTTCTTTGCAAATTCACACAGCACAGGAAATGATTGAGACCCATCTCCATTTTTCAGTTCTTTTACACATGTCCAAAAGTTGTTAACATCGGGGATTTCGTTTTGGTCAAAAGGAAAGTTGACATTTCTTAAAACTCGCCATTCTCTGTCCAGCTCAGTTATATCATCTGGACGAATCTTTGGGAAGAAATAAAGTAAATCCGCAATCGAAGGGAAATTCTTCTTCATTTCGGTAACCAAAATTGCTTTGGGATTTAGCACCTTCAGACATTTTAAAGCACGGCAATGTCTGTCATTAAAAGGAAACCTTTTTAGTATTTGTTTTGCGGCCTCTAAATAAAACTCCTTACATCTTATGTAGAAATTTTTAAGCTTTTCTTCATCCATTTCTCCGATTTCTTGCTTTCTTCTGATCAGGTTTGATACCATTCCACCGACATATATCTCGTATAGTGGTAAATGTTTCTGTTCATCTGTGAAATCAAGGTTCAATATTTTTGTTTCTTTTCTTTCTCAAATATTTCTTGTTTCACGTTTTTCTGTTTCGTGAGGTCTAAATATTCTGTTTGTACAAAACATTCCAGAATAGTTGTGTATACAGTCAATATTTTGTGATATAGCAAATATAATTTTGGTGTTTCAGACTGCATTTCTTTGTTGAGCTTTGTAAATATAGGTAACACAAACTTCAAAAACTGTAGATACAATTCTGTCGTTGGTTCGAGAGCCATAGAGAGAATTGCTTGTGCCGAAAGTAAGCGATCGACATGAACTGCAGCTTGGAAATATAATTTTACCGAGGCAATTGTTCTAAAAGCCTGTTTACTACCTCAATGAGTGACAACCATCTTGTTTGGCTAGGGTGAATTAATTTCTGTGGCTTGACATTTGTAAAAGCTTGAAATGTTTTAAAATCTCTAATACGTTTGGGAGAATTTTGTATATAGTTAAATACTTCTCTACAAAAGTCCTCAACGCCCGTCGGCAGTTTTTCGAATGCGTATGAAGCGCATAAACTAAAAGAATGACAAATGCATTTAACAGCAAAAAGGTGCGGTATGTCATTTTTTAACAAAGTGATCAGTGAATCATTACTTTCAAACATAACATTGGCACCGTCAGAGGCAAAACCAAGCATGTTTAATTTGTATGGTATGCCTTTGTTGAGAAAATATTCGATGATTTTGTTGTACAGTGCTGTTGCTGTTCCATCTAAGATTGGAATTAAAGTCAGAAATCTATCTTCAACATTGAAATTTGAATGTACCATTCTTACTACAAGCGCCAAATGTTTGATTGTAGACTTGTCGGTGCTTTCGTCAACAATTAATGAAAAGTAATTGTTTTGTAGCAGCTCTACTAGATTTTCTTCTGCTGTTTGTCCTGTAACATTTACAACAATCGCTCTAGCTTTCGTCCGACTCATTGATAATTCTTCCGAAATTTTGGAATCTGGACACACTGCACAAATTAATTTAGTCAAATGAGATGCGATATTAAAAGACAGGTTATGTTCAGCAATAAAGCAGGCTATTTTTACTTCACCAGTTTTGGCCATTACTTTTGGGTCCTGTGACTTGGTAGTTGACACTAGCATCGATGTTAGTTTTGGTTGTTTTTTTAACTTTGTACAATTGTTGAGGTGTTTTATAGAGGATTTGTGACGTAGCAATTCATGTATGCCACATTTTCTGTCACATTGACACACGGAACAGAAAAAATAGGTCTCACCTTTGGCGCTTTTCTTTATCCAGTCACTGAATCTGTCATCTTTTAACCACGAATTTATAAACTTTTGCTCGTATTTTACACTTCTCTTCCTAGGTGGAGTTTTTTCAGAAAATGAATCACTGCTCATTGTACCGAGATACTGTTGCGATATTATAATTTAAACGTCGTCACGATTACACATTACTTCACTCGCTTGAGACAAAGAAGTGACTGAAAGATGAAACAATTTCCTCCCTCGATTTGCTGCAACCTCAGGTACTGCAATCTGCCGCTGCCATCAAAAGCCTCCGTGCTACTGATATTTCCAGTATCAAAATGTTATCGCTACGTTGTTATCAAATAATATTTGCAAATGGCGCTAAAATATAAAAAAACAGTAAAAATTCGGAACGAAACAGAAAACAGGGGTGTCATTGAAAAAACAGCAAATCTACTGTTAAAACAGTAGGGTTGGCAACAGTGGTCATGACCCAAAAATGGCAATGGGCCGGTCATGTTGCTCGCAAAAGAGATGAAAGATGGACTACGGTAGTGCTGGACTGGATACCGAGAAACCTGAAAAGAGCAAGAGGAAGACCCCCGGATCGCTGGGATAAGGATATACGTCGAGTTACAGGCGTGAACTGGAAGAGGGCGGCTCAGGATCGATCGACCTGGAAAGAACTACAGCAACACTATGTAGAATTAAATTCTAATATATAGCTCATTAGGCTTAAAGAGGCTACATCCTGAAAAAAGGATCGATATAGCTGCAATAATAATAATAATAATAATATATTCTTCCAGCTCTGCATCTCTACACACGTTAAACAATAGTAACTTCAATAGCCTCCATATACCCAACAAACATATCCGCCCAGAAACACACCATCATTTCAATCATAACTGTCAGTCACAGAAGAAAATGAAATGCCAGAATGAATAAAATCTATTATGGAACAATCCGGCAATCTTAAAAATGTGTGAAAATGTTCTAAAAGTAAAATAAAATTGTACAACATTATAAAAACTGTATACTAAAATGTGTGTTATAACATATACAAAGTATACTGTAAACTATTGTAAGAATGCTAAATTACAACATAAAGACCAAACTTGTAATTAAAAATGTAGGCTGTAGAGCGGGCGTCACACGGTGCCAGTCCAGCCCCGTTTGTGGGGAAATGAAATAACAAATAAATAAAAAAAAATACAGAAGGCACTGTTGCAGGTAGTCTCTCAAAGTTATTTCCTTGTTCCTTAGTTAGCAACCATTTTTTAACATATTATAAATTGGTTCTCTTCATGAAACACGTTCAATAGTAAAATATGTGATGGCTTCTCAGTCATATTGTCCCCCGACTTCAAGCTATTTGGGATTTGTTTTACACAAATTAAAGCTTTCTACTCTTATATCCAATTCTAGCAATAAAATTCTCCACTCATACAAAGTCGCGGGTAACAGGTGGATTGTATGGTATATATTTTGGAGAAGGCAGAAAAAAGATTATGTTACCGAACAGGCAACAAAGACAAACAGAATGCAATCGATTTTTTCAAGAAATTGGTGTAGTAATCTGCTACATAATTTCATAAGCTCACTTACCACAATAGTGATTGGCTGGAGAGAGGTTACATCACACGCCAACCTTCGCTCGCAAATAAATAGTGACCAGAGATATTATTAGAGATTATGTGTACAGTTCAATAGCTAAGCAACTTCTCTGAAATTAAATATATTCATTTAATTTGTATTTCGTAGTATTTCATACTTAAAAAAAAAAAATGTGGAAAAACTTTACTATTGAAAAAAACCTGGAACTCAACATAAAAAAATAAAATGGATTATTCGTGGTCTTTGGTGTAACAATGTATTTCAATTGTCATTCCAGCCTAGATTAAATTTCAATTTAATTAAAGCTTCGGCTAATGCTGCTGCTTGGCCAAAGTTTATATATTACGGTTTATTTTCTTTTTATACATATTTCTCTGACCACTTTCGTTAATGATTTTTGTTCGTGTTCACTGTACGTAAGTTATTTAAAGTGTGCATCAGATATGTATTAGGAAAATTCATTTCTCCTGAGATGCTTAATTATTTAATGCTCTTGAATCTGTATTAAGCTCCCTGACCTCTAGGGACATGATAACCAAAGATTAGATTATGTGAATGTTTTGCCATGCTCAATCAGGGGAAACGTGATGCTTTCGGAGCAATTAATTTCTGCAATAGATGATAGCACTCCCTTTAAATTAAACAGAAATTCTTCAGTTTCACGGATTGAACCTTTAGGGTATTGTCAGTGCAGGAGGACCATTGACTGAAGCATCTAGAAATTTTTGTGGCTATATCAGGAAACTGAGGGGAATGGAGTGTGTAGAGACACTTATAGATAAGGATGGAGAAGAAGTTACTGACGATTTGAAAAAAGGCAGACATTTTAAGTAACTGGTTCAGTGAAAGCATTAGGGACAATGAATCACAAACAGGAGGGTCTAATTCGGAGAACGAGCTTAACAACACAATTTAAAAAATTTGATATTCATCCTGAGGAAATCATGAAGGAAATAAGAAAGCTGAAAAAACATAAAGGGGTTGGTGAAGATAATATTACTACAGATATCTTGAAGATAGCCGGATGAGACATCTTATGTGTACCTCATCTTGAAACATTATTTAAATTGAGTCTGGATACTTGCTGCTTACCACAGGACTGGAAAAGTGCAATAGTAGTACCGGTACATAAAGGATGGGTGAGAAATAGAGTTGAGAATTTCAGGCCAATCAGTTTGACTTCAGTGGTAGGTAAATTAATGGAAAGATTGATATGCAACCACATCAGAAATATATGTGAGGAACGTAAGTGGTTTTCAAGCAGGCAACATGGCTTCAGGCAAGGATATTCATGCGAATCTCAGTTGGTGGGATATATGCAAGATATTTCAGATGAAATGGACAAGGGAGGAGTAGGTATGAATTGTATGTGCGAGCTCAAAAAGTGCGGTTCTTGCACGGAACACCTCTATGTTCTCCCCCCTCCCACCTGTCAATCATGGCCACTTGAGGGCCACTTGAGCGACCCCACCTGTCAATCATGGCCACTTGACTAACCACTTGACTCGAGAGCCACTTGACTAACCTCAGTTTCCCCTCTATTGTTAGGCCACAGGTGTGTCACGGTCCTCCCCTCCCCCACCTGTCAATCATGGCCACTTGTTTGAACACCTGCCTTCCCTAGCACCAGCTGCCCTCACTTGACTCGAGGGCCACTTGAGCGACCCCACCTGTCAATCATGGCCACTTGTTTGAACACCTGCCTTCCCTAGCACCAGCTGCCCTCACTTGACTCGAGGGCCACTTGAGCGACCCCACCTGTCAATCATGGCCACTTGTTTGAACACCTGCCTTCCCTAGCACCAGCTGCCCTTGGGGTTCTTTGTTAGGCCACTTGAGCGACCCCAAAGACACCAGGTGTGTCGCGGCCGCGCAAGAAACCGGTTTGTAGAGCGGGCGGGCAGGTACAAACCTGTTGTAACCTAATACCCCGCGCCGAGAACCAGTTTTTGTAGAGCGGGCGGGTGAACAAAAACCGGTTCTCGCTATCTGGGGTAAGACGTTCACGTATTTATGCTTGGCTAGAACATTCATGAATTGAAGTTTGATGATAATAAATAAAAGCACATTGTATTTAATTTGATTTTTTTTTTATTTCACCCACCATTGGGCAATTAAAAATACATTTTTTCAACGGCACATACAGCATTACAAAATATGTGTTCTTTACAAAGTTTTATCAAATTATTTTTTCTTGAGTTCTCGTAGAGGTGGACATCCCAGATCTTCAACCTTTTAGTTTTTCCTTGGCTCAGTGCTTTATGCTTCGCGGCCAGGAGACAGAGGTTGTGGGAATGTTCGAAGTTAGTAACACTATCATAGTTTAGTTATTCAAAGATGAATGAGATTAAAAATAATGATAACAACGCTAACCTGGACTACACTACATGTATTTTCAATGGGTTAATGAAATTTACTTTCATCTCTCGTAGTTCTAGGGTACAAAATATATTTAAGGATAGTATAACTTTCCTAACAGTCATCATATAGCTAGGTGAAACTTTCTGGCGAATTTTTATGACTACCTACGTATTGGAGATTTCATTTTAATGTCTCCATTTTATTCCCCGATAGTTATTATTATTATTACTCCGCGATTCACTAAAAGTGTGTGGCGGAGAGTGCATTGTACCTATCGAAAGGGTTATGGTTTGGTAGGGATATAAGGGATATGGCAGGAGGCGCACATAGGCTATTATTATTATTATTATTATTACTCCGCGATTCACTAAAAGTGTGTGGCGGAGGGTGCATTGCACCTATCGAAAAGGGTTATGGTTTGGAAGGGTTATAAGGGATATGGCAGGAAGCGTCCATGGGCTATTGTGAGGAACCATCCCCGCATTCGCGTGGAGTGATCTTGGAAAACCATGGAAAACCCAGATCAGGATGAGTTCTTAACTCCTATGGCATTTACTTTCAGTTACTATAAAAGCGTTTCACGTAATTACAGATCTTTTAGCGCCAGAGTGACTTAGTGGTTAAAGCGTCTGACTGGAGACTGAAAGGTCCCCGGTTCGAAATTCCGTATCGGTGGTGGATACTCATAGGCATGTAACCAGACCTAGCTTGCTGTGAAGTATTAATGGTTCATTTTTCTATGTTAAACTGCAGGTGCCCTTAAGTAAGATAAGGAAGGAAGGAACTAGCCACCCTATCTCCAATAAATCTCCTTCGGTAAGGTTTCAACCGAAAACTTAAAGTACTTCACTTTTAATTGTGTGCGCTAAGAGTGAGTGGCTGTTTAGAAAATTAAACTCTGCAAACAACACAGTAGCGTTCACGCAGCGCAGCGTCGTTGATGGTTGTACGTAGAGCTTGAATCGAAAATTTACTGCCGCTGCTGCATTGTAATAAATTATTTAGGTGGAATATACCGATTCCACTAGGATCATCCTATACTAAGAAATGTCCCCAGAACGGATGCAGAGGTGTTTCCTAGTGACCAAGAACTACTAACTGCGATAAATTCGGCGAAAGACGTTTGTGGTGGCGAGTGTTTTGGACAAAGTTTTGTGCATATTCTTACGGCTCAGATCGAGCGTGGTGGGTTAGCGGTTAACTCTCTGGCCTCGCATTCGGGAGGACGTGGGTTCGAATCCCCGTCCAGGCATCAAGATTTGGGTTTTTAATGGTTTACCTAAATCATTCCAAGCGAATGCCGGGATGCTTCCTTCAAAAAGGCGATGACCGAATACCTTCCCGTTCCTTGTCTCCAGTCACATCCCGCCTCTAATGACCTTGACTTCAACGAGGCGTAAAGCCATAAGTAAAAAGAAAAAATATCTTAAGTCCAGTACGTTTTCCATTACTTTAGAATTACCGTTAATATTTTCTATTGCAGGGACTAAAAGCTGATGTGTGGCATTCAATTGGTTCTTTTTGCTTTCAACGCCTCGCAGAAACCTACGCAGAATATATTGATGAGATACGGTTCGAAATAGGTTCATCACCTACTAGCAATCATTATACAAGAAATATTCTTTCATAAAGTTTGCTCAATAGCAGGAACTTTTCGTGTGCGTCAGAAGTTAGAAGTCTGGACTCCTGATGGAGGTGGAATTACTACCGATTTACTACTAGAATGATGTATGCGTTAAAAATGGTAGCGGTTCAAATACACCTTTCTGAGTTGTTCATCATTACCAATTATTAGTATCTGTTGTAGTTTAGACACACAAATAGCCGTTTATCGCCAAGAGTCACTGCGAACACCCCGACAACGAAAAAAATAAAAATAAAACGCGTTTAGTGGTGTTTGTTCCTGTAGCCAGGGATGGTAACGCGATGTGTGTGGTGGGGAGTTCTACAGGTTTATCTGTTCGAATACCTGTGTCAGTGATGTATACTCATAGATCCTCCTAAGTTACCACTTCTCATTCTTGTTGAGGGGTGACTGTAAAATTCTTGAAATACAGATATTTGCGCGGGTACAGTGAATGCGTGCAACAAGTTCACAATAATTGTTTGTGCATTGAAATACAGAAAAAAAAAAGTTTCTACTGTAATGGTAGTCTCTAGGTAAAGTGAAAAACGCGGTCATTTTTATCAAAATTTCTAAGTTTTTCGCTTGGAGCCATTTGAGGAGATCGAAACGCGTTTGTGAATAAAGTTGGGTGCACACGAGTCAGATGTCTCAATGGAGTGATTTGAGGAAACTATGGAAAACCGAAATTAGTTTTAAGTGATGTTCGATTCTCTGGGGTTTTTTCTCCGATGTTCCAATTCTCTAAATTCTCTGGTCGTGTCTCGCTGAAGCTAGAGGTAATCTGGGTGGCTGGCAGTCGAGTTGCTTTCGCGGATGTGGTCGTCGGAGAATTGTGGTGGAAGGGGAGTTTGTCAGATAGCCACTCTGTCTTTACCTATACGCCCCACGTTGAGTGCTTCTGTTCTTTTAAGCACTGTTGCCTGTCTGTTAACACTGACACTTCGACGTAGATGTCACTGGTGTCGGTCATTAAGTTCACGTGTTCGGCCACTGCATTGTCCATCATGGTAGATAGAATACCGAATATTACTCACTCTTGACACTGTTTTTCGAGGATTGCTAAATTCATGATCAATTGGCGAAATTAAATGCCTCGAGCGTGTAGAGCCAACTACAATTCTGCGTTTAGATTCTGTTAATTCATGTCGTACGATCATAATAACCTTTCACATGACTCACGACAGAACAAATGAAACCCTCGACATTTCACATTTATAGTCTTCTTCTGTGGTGCTTCAGGAATATGGATATTTACAGCTACCTATCCCATGACTTCAGCGTATGTATTTACAAAAGTAAAGGAGGTCAAAATAATTATAGGGGTTAGTTAACAATTGATTGCTTCTTTTACTACATTCCTGTCATGAAAATTAAAGCAGATAATTGTCTTCATAATCTCAAACATCAGTTACAGTATTTTGATACTCTCGATAGGAACGTCGAATATTCATTAAATGCAGCAATAAGTAAACAAGTCGTTTTACACTTACACTGATCGGCCGGAACATTATGACTACCAACCGACTATCGATGTAAACCAGTCCAGGTGAAAGCAGCGTCACGAGGAATGGCTGCTAGTCAGACACACGCATGGTGCATGTAGTATCAGTGAGCGCGCTATCGCTGTTTAAAATGGGGATGGCTTGCGATCTATCTAAGTTTGACCCATTGCAGATTGCGATGGCCCAGAGGCTCGGCACGATCATTTCGGAAACTGCACTATATATCGGGTGTTCGAGCAGTGTTGCGGTGAGTGTCTTCAACAAGTGGCGAAACGAAGGTGACACCATGTGCCAAACGTCGAGTGGTTGGGCGGCCACCCCCTATTACACATGTCGGACGTCGTAGGCTGGGAAGACGTAAAACAGGACAGGCGGCGGGCGAGCTGTGACGGAACTAACATCAGACTTTAATGTTGGGCAGAGTACAAGTGTACCTGAACACACAGTGCACCGAACACTCCTAACGATGGGCCTCCGTAGCCGACGACCCATGTATGTGCACCACACCATCGGCAACTGCGACTGAAATGGGCACGAGACCATCATCACTGGACGTTGGCGTAGTGGCAGATCGTTGCATGGTCTGATGAATTCCGATACCTTCTTCATCATGCCGGAGTAAGGGTGCGAGCTGGTCGTTTTCTACGGGAACAGCTTCATGTCACCTGTACTGCGCGGGAACATTCACGTGGGAGCTCGTGCAAGGCACCGTGACGACCGATAAGTATCGTACACTGGTTGCAGACCACGTACAGCACAAACCTTCATGACGACCATGTTTCCCAACGGCTGTGACATTTTTCAACAAGATAATGCGCCATGTCACAAGGTCAGAAGTGTAACTTAAAGGTTCGAGGAACACAGTGGTGAGTTGTAATTGATGTACTGGCTCGCCCAGCTCGCCAGATCTGAACCCGATCGATCACATCTGGGTGTGATTTGGGGAAGGCTTGCGATCTATCTAAGTTTGACCCATTGCAGATTGCGATGGCCCAGAGGCTCGGCACGAGAATTTCGGAAACTGCACTATATATCGGGTGTTCGAGCAGTGTTGCGGTGAGTGTCTTCAACAAGTGGCGAAACGAAGGTGACACCATGTCCAAACGTCGAGTGGTTGGGCGGCCACCCCTTATTACACATGTCGGACGTCGTAGGCTGGGCAGACGTAAAACAGGACAGGCGGCGGGCAAACTGAGGCGGAACTAACATCAGACTTTAATGTTGGGCAGAGTACAAGTGTACCTGAACACACAGTGCACCGAACACTCCTAACGATGGGCCTCCGCAGCCGAAGACCCATCCATGTGCACCACGACATCGGCAACTGCGACTGAAATGGGCACGAGACCATCGTCACTGGACGTTGGCGTAGTGGCGGATCGTTGCATGGTCTGTTGAATTCCGATACCTTCTTCATCATGCCGGAGTAAGGATGCGAACTGGTCGTTTTCTACGGGAACAGCTTCCTGCCACCTGTACTGCGCGGGAACATTCACGTGGGAGCTCGTACTAAGGAGCCCGGCATTTTGCGCGGCCTAAGAAGATCGAAATTTTGCGCGCCGGTTTTCCGGATGCAACGAGTTTGTTTTTATTCTACGCAACAGCCGCTTACTGTGGGGGCCCCCACGCCGCCTCCATAGGTAGATTTGGATTTCCATGTATCAGTGGTGTCATGAGAATGGCATATGACAACTTGTTGTCGTGGCATAACTAAGTATTACTATCGCACAGTACACCTAGGGTGAGTTGATAATTTTCTATGTGTGTATTATTCACACTTTTCACATCCATGTAGTATCCAGGGTTATAAATCTTGTAATTTAGGGTACCTAAAATGAGGAATGGTGAATTCGTAATGAAATCAGTACAGCCTCAGTGTAGAAAGGTCAACGAGATACTTCTCTACTCCGCTTTATACAACTATTTAAAGCACATTTTAAACCTACCATACTCTTTGAAACTGTGGGGGTTTCATAGAGTTAAAGAATTTTATGTAAGTATCTCTAGATCGAATTTCTGTAGGTGCAGGCAAACATTATGAAACTGCTCAAACCAGCATAACCGATGTTGATATGTGGAGCCAGCATATCACACCGAATCACAGTCACATTCAGTCTATATCTCGCATGCACACCAGATGTAATTCAGTCACACCAGTCCTATCACCTCTCGTGATGTGTTCGATCGGGTTCAGATCTGGCGAGCTGGGCGAGCCAGTACATCAATTACAACTGGCCACTGTGTTCCTCGAACCATTAAGTTACACTTCTGGCCTTGTGACATGGCGCATTATCTTGTTGAAAAATGTCACAGCCGTTGGGAAACATGGTCGTCATGAAGGTTTGTGCTGCACGTGGTCTGCAACCAGTGTACGATACTTATCGGTCGTCACGGTGCCTTGCACGAGCTCCCACGTGAATGTTCCCCGCAGTACAGGTGACAGGAAGCTGTTCCCGTAGAAAACGACCAGTTCGCACCCTTACTCCGGCATGATGAAGAAGGTATCGGAATTCAACAGACCATGCAACGATCTGCCACTACGCCAACGTCCAGTGACGATGGTCTCGTGCCCATTTCAGTCGCAGTTGCCGATGTCGTGGTGCACATGCATGGGTCTTCGGCTGCGGAGGCCCATCGTTAGGAGTGTTCGGTGCACTGTGTGTTCAGGTACACTTGTACTCTGCCCAACATTAAAGTCTGATGTTAGTTCCGCCTCAGTTTGCCCGCCGCCTGTCCTGTTTTACGTCTGCCCAGCCTACGACGTCCGACATGTGTAATAAGGGGTGGCCGCCCAACCACTCGACGTTTGGACATGGTGTCACCTTCGTTTCGCCACTTGTTGAAGACACTCACCGCAACACTGCTCGAACACCCGATATATAGTGCAGTTTCCGAAATTCTCGTGCCGAGCCTCTGGGCCATCGCAATCTGCAATGGGTCAAACTTAGATAGATCGCAAGCCTTCCCCAAATCACACCCCAGATGTGATCGATCGGGTTCAGATCTGGCGAGCTGGGCGAGCCAGTACATCAATTACAACTCACCACTGTGTTCCTCGAACCTTTAAGTTACACTTCTGACCTTGTGACATGGCGCATTATCTTGTTGAAAAATGTCACAGCCGTTGGGAAACATGGTCGTCATGAAGGTTTGTGCTGTACGTGGTCTGCAACCAGTGTACGATACTTATCGGTCGTCACGGTGCCTTGCACGAGCTCCCACGTGAATGTTCCCGCGCAGTACAGGTGACATGAAGCTGTTCCCGTAGAAAACGACCAGCTCGCACCCTTACTCCGGCATGATGAAGAAGGTATCGGAATTCATCAGACCATGCAACGATCTGCCACTACGCCAACGTCCAGTGACTGATGGTCTCGTGCCCATTTCAGTCGCAGTTGCCGATGGTGTGGTGCACATACATGGGTCGTCGGCTACGGAGGCCCATCGTTAGGAGTGTTCGGTGCACTGTGTGTTCAGGTACACTTGTACTCTGCCCAACATTAAAGTCTGATGTTAGTTCCGTCACAGCTCGCCCGCCGCCTGTCCTGTTTTACGTCTTCCCAGCCTACGACGTCCGACATGTGTAATAGGGGGTGGCCGCCCAACCACTCGACGTTTGGACATGGTGTCACCTTCGTTTCGCCACTTGTTGAAGACACTCACCGCAACACTGCTCGAACACCCGATATATAGTGCAGTTTCCGAAATGATCGTGCCGAGCCTCTGGGCCATCGCAATCTGCAATGGGTCAAACTTAGATAGATCGCAAGCCATCCCCATTTTAAACAGCGATAGCGCGCTCACTGATACTACATGCACCATGCGTGTGTCTGACTAGCAGCCATTCCTCGTGACGCTGCTTTCACCTGGACTGGTTTACATCGATAGTCGGTTGGTAGTCATAATGTTCCGGCCGATCAGTGTAAGTGTAAAACGACTTGTTTACTTATTGCTGCATTTAATGAATATTCGACGTTCCTATCGAGAGTATCAAAATACTGTAACTGATGTTTGAGATTATGAAGACAATTATCTGCTTTAATTTTCATGACAGGAATGTAGTAAAAGAAGCAATCAATTGTTAACTAACCCCTATAATTATTTTGACCTCCTTTACTTTTGTAAATACATACGCTGAAGTCATGGGATAGGTAGCTGTAAATATCCATATTCCTGAAGCACCACAGAAGAAGACTATAAATGTGAAATGTCGAGGGTTTCATTTGTTCTGTCGTGAGTCATGTGAAAGGTTATTATGATCGTACGACATGAATTAACAGAATCTAAACGCAGAATTGTAGTTGGCTCTACACGCTCGAGGCATTTAATTTCGCCAATTGATCATGAATTTAGCAATCCTCGAAAAACAGTGTCAAGAGTGAGTAATATTCGGTATTCTATCTACCATGATGGACAATGCAGTGGCCGAACACGTGAACTTAATGACCGACACCAGTGACATCTACGTCGAAGTGTCAGTGTTAACAGACAGGCAACAGTGCTTAAAAGAACAGAAGCACTCAACGTGGGGCGTATAGGTAAAGACAGAGTGGCTATCTGACAAACTCCCCTTCCACCACAATTCTCCGACGACCACATCCGCGAAAGCAACTCGACTGCCAGCCACCCAGATTACCTCTAGCTTCAGCGAGACACGACCAGAGAATTTAGAGAATTGGAACATCGGAGAAAAAACCCCAGAGAATCGAACATCACTTAAAACTAATTTCGGTTTTCCATAGTTTCCTCAAATCACTCCATTGAGACATCTGACTCGTGTGCACCCAACTTTATTCACAAACGCGTTTCGATCTCCTCAAATGGCTCCAAGCGAAAAACTTAGAAATTTTGATAAAAAATGACCGCGTTTTTCACTTTACCTAGAGACTACCATTACAGTAGAAACTTTTTTTTTCTCTGTATTTCAATGCACAAACAATTATTGTGAACTTGTTGCACGCATTCACTGTACCCGCGCAAATATCTGTATTTCAAGAATTTTACAGTCACCCCTCAACAAGAATGAGAAGTGGTAACTTAGGAGGATCTATGAGTATACATCACTGACACAGGTATTCGAACAGATAAACCTGTAGAACTCCCCACCACACACATCGCGTTACCATCCCTGGCTACAGGAACAAACACCACTAAACGCGTTTTATTTTTATTTTTTTCGTTGTCGGGGTGTTCGCAGTGACTCTTGGCGATAAACGGCTATTTGTGTGTCTAAACTACAACAGATACTAATAATTGGTAATGATGAACAACTCAGAAAGGTGTATTTGAACCGCTACCATTTTTAACGCATACATCATTCTAGTAGTAAATCGGTAGTAATTCCACCTCCATCAGGAGTCCAGACTTCTAACTTCTGACGCACACGAAAAGTTCCTGCTATTGAGCAAACTTTATGAAAGAATATTTCTTGTATAATGATTGCTAGTAGGTGATGAACCTATTTCGAACCGTATCTCATCAATATATTCTGCGTAGGTTTCTGCGAGGCGTTGAAAGCAAAAAGAACCAATTGAATGCCACACATCAGCTTTTAGTCCCTGCAATAGAAAATATTAACGGTAATTCTAAAGTAATGGAAAACGTACTGGACTTAAGATATTTTTTCTTTTTACTTATGGCTTTACGCCTCGTTGAAGTCAAGGTCATTAGAGGCGGGATGTGACTGGAGACAAGGAACGGGAAGGTATTCGGTCATCGCCTTTTTGAAGGAAGCATCCCGGCATTCGCTTGGAATGATTTAGGTAAACCATTAAAAACCCAAATCTTGATGCCTGGACGGGGATTCGAACCCACGTCCTCCCGAATGCGAGGCCAGAGAGTTAACCGCTAACCCACCACGCTCGATCTGAGCCGTAAGAATATGCACAAAACTTTGTCCAAAACACTCGCCACCACAAACGTCTTTCGCCGAATTTATCGCAGTTAGTAGTTCTTGGTCACTAGGAAACACCTCTGCATCCGTTCTGGGGACATTTCTTAGTATAGGATGATCCTAGTGGAATCGGTATATTCCACCTAAATAATTTATTACAATGCAGCAGCGGCAGTAAATTTTCGATTCAAGCTCTACGTACAACCATCAACGACGCTGCGCTGCGTGAACGCTACTGTGTTGTTTGCAGAGTTTAATTTTCTAAACAGCCACTCACTCTTAGCGCACACAATTAAAAGTGAAGTACTTTAAGTTTTCGGTTGAAACCTTACCGAAGGAGATTTATTGGAGATAGGGTGGCTAGTTCCTTCCTTCCTTATCTTACTTAAGGGCACCTGCAGTTTAACATAGAAAAATGAACCATTAATACTTCACAGCAAGCTAGGTCTGGTTACATGCCTATGAGTATCCACCACCGATACGGAATTTCGAACCGGGGACCTTTCAGTCTCCAGTCAGACGCTTTAACCACTAAGTCACTCTGGCGCTAAAAGATCTGTAATTACGTGAAACGCTTTTATAGTAACTGAAAGTAAATGCCATAGGAGTTAAGAACTCATCCTGATCTGGGTTTTCCATGGTTTTCCAAGATCACTCCACGCGAATGCGGGGATGGTTCCTCACAATAGCCCATGGACGCTTCCTGCCTTATCCCTTATAACCCTTCCAAACCATAACCCTTTTCGATAGGTGCAATGCACCCTCCGCCACACACTTTTAGTGAATCGCGGAGTAATAATAATAATAATAATAATAATAGCCTATGTGCGCCTCCTGCCATATCCCTTATATCCCTACCAAACCATAACCCTTTCGATAGGTACAATGCACTCTCCGCCACACACTTTTAGTGAATCGCGGAGTAATAATAATAATAACTATCGGGGAATAAAATGGAGACATTAAAATGAAATCTCCAATACGTAGGTAGTCATAAAAATTCGCCAGAAAGTTTCACCTAGCTATATGATGACTGTTAGGAAAGTTATACTATCCTTAAATATATTTTGTACCCTAGAACTACGAGAGATGAAAGTAAATTTCATTAACCCATTGAAAATACATGTAGTGTAGTCCAGGTTAGCGTTGTTATCATTATTTTTAATCTCATTCATCTTTGAATAACTAAACTATGATAGTGTTACTAACTTCGAACATTCCCACAACCTCTGTCTCCTGGCCGCGAAGCATAAAGCACTGAGCCAAGGAAAAACTAAAAGGTTGAAGATCTGGGATGTCCACCTCTACGAGAACTCAAGAAAAAATAATTTGATAAAACTTTGTAAAGAACACATATTTTGTAATGCTGTATGTGCCGTTGAAAAAAATGTATTTTTAATTGCCCAATGGTGGGTGAAATAAAAAAAAAAATCAAATTAAATACAATGTGCTTTTATTTATTATCATCAAACTTCAATTCATGAATGTTCTAGCCAAGCATAAATACGTGAACGTCTTACCCCAGATAGCGAGAACCGGTTTTTGTTCACCCGCCCGCTCTACAAAAACTGGTTCTCGGCGCGGGGTATTAGGTTACAACAGGTTTGTACCTGCCCGCCCGCTCTACAAACCGGTTTCTTGCGCGGCCGCGACACACCTGGTGTCTTTGGGGTCGCTCAAGTGGCCTAACAAAGAACCCCAAGGGCAGCTGGTGCTAGGGAAGGCAGGTGTTCAAACAAGTGGCCATGATTGACAGGTGGGGTCGCTCAAGTGGCCCTCGAGTCAAGTGAGGGCAGCTGGTGCTAGGGAAGGCAGGTGTTCAAACAAGTGGCCATGATTGACAGGTGGGGTCGCTCAAGTGGCCCTCGAGTCAAGTGAGGGCAGCTGGTGCTAGGGAAGGCAGGTGTTCAAACAAGTGGCCATGATTGACAGGTGGGGGAGGGGAGGACCGTGACACACCTGTGGCCTAACAATAGAGGGGAAACTGAGGTTAGTCAAGTGGCCATGATTGACAGGTGGGGTCGCTCAAGTGGCCCTCAAGTGGCCATGATTGACAGGTGGGAGGGGGGAGAACATAGAGGTGTTCCGTGCAAGAACCGCACTTTTTGAGCTCGCACATACAATTCATACCTACTCCTCCCTTGTCCATTTCATCTGAAATATCTTGCATATATCCCACCAACTGAGATTCGCATGAATATCCTTGCCTGAAGCCATGTTGCCTGCTTGAAAACCACTTACGTTCCTCACATATATTTCTGATGTGGTTGCATATCAATCTTTCCATTAATTTACCTACCACTGAAGTCAAACTGATTGGCCTGAAATTCTCAACTCTATTTCTCACCCATCCTTTATGTACCGGTACTACTATTGCACTTTTCCAGTCCTGTGGTAAGCAGCAAGTATCCAGACTCAATTTAAATAATGTTTCAAGATGAGGTACACATAAGATGTCTCATCCGGCTATCTTCAAGATATCTGTAGTAATATTATCTTCACCAACCCCTTTATGTTTTTTCAGCTTTCTTATTTCCTTCATGATTTCCTCAGGATGAATATCAAATTTTTTAAATTGTGTTGTTAAGCTCGTTCTCCGAATTAGACCCTCCTGTTTGTGATTCATTGTCCCTAATGCTTTCACTGAACCAGTTACTTAAAATGTCTGCCTTTTTTCAAATCGTCAGTAACTTCTTCTCCATCCTTATCTATAAGTGTCTCTACACACTCCATTCCCCTCAGTTTCCTGATATAGCCACAAAAAATTTCTAGATGCTTCAGTCAATGGTCCTCCTGCACTGACAATACCCTAAAGGTTCAATCCGTGAAACTGAAGAATTTCTGTTTAATTTAAAGGGAGTGCTATCATCTATTGCAGAAATTAATTGCTCCGAAAGCATCACGTTTCCCCTGATTGAGCATGGCAAAACATTCACATAATCTAATCTTTGGTTATCATGTCCCTAGAGGTCAGGGAGCTTAATACAGATTCAAGAGCATTAAATAATTAAGCATCTCAGGAGAAATGAATTTTCCTAATACATATCTGATGCACACTTTAAATAACTTACGTACAGTGGAACACGAACAAAAATCATTAACGAAAGTGGTCAGAGAAATATGTATAAAAAGAAAATAAACCGTAATATATAAACTTTGGCCAAGCAGCAGCATTAGCCGAAGCCTTTAATTAAATTGAAATTTAATCTAGGCTGGAATGACCATTGAATACATTGTTACACCCAAGACACGAATAATCCAATTTTATTTTTTTATGTGAGTTCCAGGTTTGTTTCAATAGTAAAGTTTTTCCACATTTTTTTTTTTAAGTATGAAATACTACGAAATACAATTAAATGAATAATTTAATTTCAGAGAAGTTGCTTAGCTATTGAACTGTACACATAATCTCTAATAATATCTCTGGTCACTATTTATTTGCGAG